>MWSQ01002200.1:0-42964 GCA_002116395.1 Ramularia endophylla | reverse complement strand
TTAGACTCTAAGTACTAAGTAGTTAGCTTCTAGCTCCTCCTACTACCTATATAGCTTTATCTTATCTCTAGACTAGCTCTATATTTAACCTCTTTATACTAGAGCTACTATACTTTTCTTTTAGTCTATTATATTATAACTATACTTAGATATATCTATATAGAAGGATCTAGAAGTAAAATAGAGAAGTTCTTATAGGTAGCTCTATAAGTAGTACTATATAGTAAAGACTAAACTATAACGGTTTAGGTAATCCTCGGTATAGCTTAATATAGTAATATATATCTAAGTAATTTAGCTCTAGTAACGCCGAATACTCTCGTCTTTTTTAGATAATCCGCTATAGTACGAGGTTACCGGAATATCTATCGTAACATAAACTACTTAGTCTATAAAGTACTTTATTAAATAAACTAGGTAAGAATAGGAAGGATAACTTTAATAGATTATAGTAGCTTTTTAAATACTAAAAGATCCTTATAGGTAGCTATAGTATCGAGTCCTAGAGCTCGGAAAGGTCTATAATCCCAGCCCTACCTTTAACCTTAATATAAGAACTAGTATGGTTGGCATTAATAACACATTCGAGGATAACGAAGTCTTATTGCTCTCTTACATTTTCCAATCAATTCTCTGCCTTTCTTATAACGACTCTCGCTTCCAGCCTTTAGGCATACCCTGTGTGATCTTTGCTGAACGAGTGTAACGCTGGGCTCCGATGCAAACCAACAGCACTTACAATCTCTCAAGCAATCTTGCCCGCTGTTCGAACTTGAACATCGTTCCTGTGGCCTTCCTCATAAACCCATTCTTCATCCACCTTCGCGACACTGTACCATGGGCACCAATCTTCGAAGAGCAAGACATCGCCCGCCAGCATCCGAATGGCCACAAAATCGACGTTTGAGTTAATTCTGGAGTGTTTCAGCTCGCTACCTTTCGTCAAGTCAGTGGCTGGGGAGTACCTCTGAGTTCCCGGCAGGTCGTCATGGCCTACACTGAGCAATTCGCACCAATCCTGAACATAGATAGGTTTGCCATCTACCCGAGCAGTTCTCTGCACGAGATCGAACTGGGTCATCTTCTGCCAGTCGCGGCCGAGAAGAACGATTGTATCCCCCTGTGGCAGAATGAGCATCGCATCTCCCTGTTCGATGGTGTACCATTCCTTGGACTGGCTGGTTTCATGAACCATGTTGTGACATCCCAGGGCCACGAATTCTCCAAGTGTGCTCCCTTTGAACAAAGTCTGTTCTGCCGCGGATAGGCGTGTCTGCTAGCCATCTGGTTCCTTCTTTGGCGCTACGAGCCTCTCTAACATGGGCTCCAGAAGCTGCGGATAGATATAGACGCTGGGAAAGCCTTTCAGCTCCAGTATATTGTTTGGCTGGTCATCGTGCGAGTGCCTCCCGTTCTTGTTGAGCTTGCAGTATAGGTTGCGAGGGCACCTTTCGAGGTAGTCGAAGAAGGACTTCAGGACATTTGGGTATTGTTCTATCAGTCCGACTGTCCTTGTGCTAACCTCCAGCAATGGGTGTCTGATTGATTGGATATTGCCGCGTTTGTCGTCGCGGAGGTCGATGTAATTTGGGAACTTTTCAATCGTCCGTGCGTGTAACCGCCTGAGTGTTTCCGGTCCTTTGGGAGCTAATCGCCTGAGGGTTTCCGGTTCGTTGGGAGCGGTCTCGATGACTGCGTCAACACCCTCCGCCTCTGGAGCTCCAGTCTGAGCGGCCACGGTGGTAGATGGAGATATGTCAACGCGCCCCACCTCATGAGCTCCGTGTGGAGCGGACATGGTGCTAGCTGGAGATGCGTCAAGAAGTGCACTGATGGATATGTGTGAATATGTGTGCTGCGTTCGTGTTGATGTTGATGTTGAGATACGAGAAGAGCAAGGCGAAGGAAGAGAAAGAACGAGGAAGGAAGTTGTCGTTGTTGACTACGGAGTCTGTCATGACCGCAGGTGCAGAAAAGTCCATCAGGGGTCACGACTTCCCTCGTCAGCCATTGTTGGGGAAGGCTTAATAGGAATGGACGCTGGCGTCTGCGTCCTCGATGGAGCATAGTTACTCCGCGCGTGACAGTAGACTGCACAATCATGGCAACCCTAACTCAGCAGAATCCCAATCAATGCAGTCGAGAGAATCAGCTTCCTGCTTCAGAGTGGTCTGTAACGTTGCGGTCTGGTAGAGTGGGCCATGCCCAGTGTCTGAAAACTTCAGTAATCCTTGTTGGCCTGTTCGCTACGGCCAGACAGCTGGAATTTCCAGGATGACAGTCATTTTTTGACATGGTAAGAGTCGCTTTCTTGCCATGGTTATGTACCTTACATATAGTATCTTCCATTACAGGAGTGCAAAGCAATTTCAAGGAGCCTCAACATAGCATCGTGTACTGCCAAATCTCGAAAGAGGGAGTCGATCGTTGTGTTCATTGTTGAAATGACTTGATGAAGAGGAGGAGTGATGTTTGTCCTCCCTGTTGGGAAGAAGTACCTTACCTTACCGTATGGAGCGGCCCGTCCGCCAAGCAACTCTGAACCATTGACGACGTCAAGGAGGGGACTGAGCGATCTGCACTTCCGTAGCGACAGCATCATGATACGGAATAGCGCGGCGGCGATGATGACCAGGTAAAGTACATTCAGTCTTCTCTACTTTCCCCATCTTCCACAGCCTCTCCATCTCAAAATCACTCAATCCACAATGCATGACATTCTAGTGCTCGGAGCAGGCTGGACATCAACCTTCCTCATCCCCCTCCTCTCCGCTCTCAAGCTTTCCTTCGCCGCCACAACCCGCGACGGCCGCAGCGTTGCAGGTCACAAAACAGTTCCCTGGTCATTCAACCCCGACAGTTCCGACAAATCCCAATTCTCCTCCCTTCCTTCCGCAAAACACATCCTCGTAACATTCCCTCTCACGGGAAAAGGGCAGTCTTCAACCCTCATCAATGGCTACACCAAAGTCCATGGTAAAGCGCATTTCATTCAACTAGGCAGTACAGGCATCTGGCAGATTCCTCAATCTTCGCCTTGGACTTCTCGCAAGTCATCGTACGACACCAGCAACAAGAGAGCCATTGCCGAAGACGAATTGCTGAGCCATGGAGGCTGCGTCCTCAATCTTGCGGGTCTATGGGGTGGGGAACGCGATCCGAAGAATTGGGTTGATAGAGTTGCAAAGAGCAAAGAAGATGTCAAGGGGAAGAAGAGCGTGCATCTTGTCCACGGCGAGGATGTTGCACGCTCCATACTTGCCGTTATCACGAAGCAATGGAAGGTGAGCGAGGGACAGAGATGGATGTTGACTGATGGATTCGTGTATGATTGGTGGATGCTTTTTGCGAAATGGGGGGATGTGTACACAGTGGAAGAGGATTTGAGGAGGGAGCCGACGAAGCAGAGTCAGTGGGTTTATGAGTTGATGAATGAGGAAGGAGTGAGGGCACTTCCGAGGGACATGGAGGTTCTGGGGAGGTGTTATGATAGTAGGGAGTTTTGGCAAACGTATGGGATTTCGCCGTTGAAGGCGGGAGTATGAAGGTGTGTAATCTGAAGGGGAGGTTATGAAAAACTCTCCCGAGATACCTCAAAGTATCAAAGGCCTTTATCTCATTACGGACATTTCAATTCATTCCGCGCTCCAAGCTTGACCTCTTGTAAGAAGTAGACAATGATCAATCCTCCAACCCAACACTCTTCTTCCTCCCCCAAGCCTCATCAGCATCTCTACACCCCTTCGTCTCAGGCACAAACCACGCCACAAACCCCCCGAAAAGTACAGCGAAAGCTGCAAAGAGGAAGTACACCTCCCCCTTCCCCATCCGCTCGTTGATGAGAGGAAAGAATTGGGCAACCAAGAACGTAGCAATCCAATTTACGGCCAACGCCCAACTCTGCGCAGCTCCCACCGCATCCCCTCCCACCAACTCGCTCGCCAAGATGAACGGTATAGGACCCAGCCCGAATCCAAAACTCGCGACGAACAACACCACAGCGACTGCGCTGAGGATAGGGATTGCATGCATGATCCCCACAGCCAACAAAAGAGAGGAGATTCCCATACCGGAAATCGAGGCGAGAAGACAGGTCTTACGACCTAGAGTGTCGGATAACGGAGCGCAGGAAGTAGTGATGATGACGTTGACGAGGGCGACTAGGACATTCAGGAGAGCGGAGTTGGCCGCTAGGAGGGTGGAGAGTAGGGAGACTCCGTACATTACTATTGAGTTTATGCCGGTGAGTTGTTGGGCGAGCATTATCATGCAGACTGCGAAGACTGCTGTTCGGGTTTCGGGGTCTTTGAGGACTGCTAGCGGGCCAAGGGTGGTTTGTTGGTGATTGTTGGAAGAGGAGAGAGGGATTGTGGAGGGATCGCTGCCGCCGAGGAGAGTTTCTGCTTCGTCGTCTGGGTCAGGGAATGTTTCCTCCCAGGTGGAGATCTCTTCTGTGATATCGGTGTCTTTGCCTCGGATTCTCTTGAGTATTCTTTTGGCTTTTCCTGGTTGTCCGTGTTCTGCTAGCCATTTGGGACTTTCGAGGCCTCCAATTCCGAGTCCTACGGCCATGATAGCTGCAATTCCTCCTCCTACGCCCAGGATGACTCTCCACAACTGTCCTTTGCTGAGGAATAGCCCGAGCAGCTGCGTGATCAAGATGCCCATGTTGGTCATGATCTGGGTGAAGCTTCCAAAGAAACCTTTCCTGCCCACGGGAGATAACTCAGAGATATAGATGGGCACCACAACAGTCGCCGCTCCAGCACCCATGCCCGAGAGGATGCGTCCAATGGTCAAGACGGCAATATTGGGAGCCAGAGCTTCAAAAGCAGGACCCAACGTGGCCAAGACGGAGGACCAGAGCATAGCTCGAAGCCGTCCAGAGCGGGCTGTCAGAGGGCCAGCTGAGAGAGCGCCGACGAGGCCTCCCAGGGTGAAGGAGGAGGTGATCAGCCCGAATTGCGAGGGCGTCGTGGGGATGCATTGCGGGAGTGACGCGAGGGAGGTCGGGTCGAGGCTTTTGCGGGCGCAGGTGATGACTTCCGAGGGCGCGTTCAGCTCTGCGAGGTGGTAGCCGAAGAGGAGCGGGCCAAGCGTGGAGGTGAGGAGGAGGTAGACAAACGTCGGCGTGAGGGAGGCGAAGAAATGGAAGGCCATTGTGGTCTACTTTCCCAAGGAAATGCGAGGGAGAGGCTGGCACTGAGTGTGTTCAGTGCAAGATCGGGAGCTCTTCACATTCTGGAGGTGGACGCGGTGGGTTCGATGTGGTGTTCAGTGCAAGACGGGAGCTGCATGTGTCTCGGTCAGTCTCAGTACCTTATCTTGGAACATCAGAACATCCCATGCCGACGATAGAACTACAGTATCGGTAGAACTACATGTACCTAGTACCTACCTTTAGAGCACAGAGGTACAACCCCACGCGGACTCGGCCCGGCAGCTCATGCTAGGAGGTAAGATAGGTAAGGTTCCATCTCCACCTTCAGCTCCATCCAACTCTGCCTAACCTTACCTTAGGCCATTGCCCTAGTTCCAGCATCCGCCGGACATTGGCGGATCAGCATGGACGATACTCTTAGCGATGGCCACTTCTTCAAATCCTCCATCAGCTCGCAATACTGCTCCGCGTACTGTTGGTCCGGCACAGTCCAACCTCAAAAGGACCGTCCAGGCCGCCTTTGAGGGTGAGTGAGAACACCCGACATTTCATCATCCCGTCTTCTTGACGATATCTCAAGGTAATCTCCATTGAAGGTCACATCTTGTCCATGGCCATCTGAAGCACTCACGCCGTGTGACTGCTCCCCACTCCATTCCATCAAGTCTTCAAACGGCAAGAAACATCTGCTGTGCGTCTTGCCACCACTACACCCATGCTCATCACACCTCAATCTCTCCGTCAACCCTCCCATACATTGTACAATCCTCTTGATACTACTCCCTCATATACCCTCAACAAACTTACACATTTCCATCAGAATCACCCTCCACCCCACCACTTTCCAAAATGACATCCACACCCTACGCTCCCCAGCGCCACATCAACGACAACTACGACATAGTAGGCTTCATTAGCTCTGGAACCTACGGCCGCGTCTACAAAGCAGTCTCAAAACGAATCAATTCCATTCAACCCAATCAACAACAGGCCAAACACCCCGATGGCCGTCCCATAGCCGCCTTCGCCATCAAAAAGTTTAAACCCGACAAAGAAGGCGAACTCCAGTACACCGGAATTTCCCAATCCGCAATCCGCGAAATGGCCCTCTGCACAGAACTCTCCCACCCAGCATTGATCCACCTCGTCGAGATCATATTAGAAAGCAAGTGCATCTTCATGGTATTCGAATACGCCGAACACGATCTCCTCCAAATCATCCATCACCACTCCCTCCTTCCCAGGACCCCAATACCATCCTCCACTCTCCGATCCTGTATGTTCCAAATCTTCTCCGGACTCCTCTACCTCCACCGAAATTGGGTAGTCCACCGAGACTTGAAACCCGCAAACATCATGGTGACATCCTCTGGATCCATCAAAATCGGAGATCTAGGTCTGGCTCGTCTCTTCCACAAACCCCTCCATGCCTTATTTTCCGGCGATAAGGTCGTTGTGACAATTTGGTATCGCGCTCCAGAACTCTTGCTTGGAAGTAGACATTACACTCCCGCCATTGATCTCTGGGCTGTGGGATGCATTTTCGCTGAACTCCTCTCTCTTCGCCCAATCTTCAAGGGCGAGGAAGCAAAGCAGGATTCCAAAAAAGCGGTACCGTTTCAGAGGAATCAGATGGGTAAAATTGGAGAGGTCTTGGGGTTGCCGAAGAAGACGGAATGGCCTCTTTTGAGCGCGATGCCGGAATTTCCGAATTTGCAATCTGTAGGCGTACACGCACCGGGAGTTCATCGGCCTCTGGGATTGGAGAAGTGGTATAGGAATACGGTGCAGAATAATTGCTATACTAACGGCCCACCACCCGAGGAAAGTGCGTTGGAGTTGTTGAGAGGGTTGTTTGAGTATGATCCGCTGAAGAGGTTGACTAGTGAGCAGGCACTGAAGTGTGCGTATTTTGTTGGGACTGGGAGTAATGGGAAAGGGGGCAGTGGAGGGGATTTGTGGAATTGTTTTGAGGGGTTGGAGCAGAGGTATCCGGCTAGAAAGGTTAGTAGTGAGGGAAATGAGATTGGGAGTGGGAGTATGCCGGGGACCAAGAGGAGTGTTTTGCCGGGTGGGGGTGAAGGGGAGCTGGGGAGGGTGGCGAAGAAGATGAGAGAGGGCTGATCACTCGGCGAATGGGAGGAAGAGAAGGGTGTGAGGAGGTCGATTTGGATGAGGCATGAAACCGATCGAGGGACTTCTTGATATTTTCGATAAACATAGAGAAGATCTCAGATGATATGCTCAAAATGAGCATTTTCCCGTTAATACCATTGGGTTATGGGGGAGGGAGACGAGACGGCAGCTTGGTGGGCCAGGTTTCTTGGTTCATAGCTATGCTTCAAGACATTGGTTTATAGCTTCCTGGAGCTGTTGATAAATCCCATGGCAGAGCTCGTGGATCTTTCAATATTAGTGTTATCACAAGGCATTGGGAGATGTATGTAGTAAGAGTCATCTGCTACAGAACGAGAATAATGTTCACGTACTGTGGAGTGAGAGTCAAGTTCGTTTCTTGGGTTTCCCTTATGTCTTATTGAATCACATACGCTTGACCATTCCAAGTATACTTACCGTAGGAGAGAGTAACGATTTTGTTGCCTTCAAGTTTAACAAACAGTAGGTAAAATAACGAAGAGTTCCTTTCAGATATCGTTTTCGAATATTTAGAAATTTGTATGATACAACGCCATCGTGAGGAAAACCAAGACAGTGAAAAGTAGACTATCCCACTGTCTGTGAGCAATATGTAGCGAGTAGCGTCAGAACGCCGCTTGGACTTTGCTACATCAACATCAACGCCGCTCTGCTGCATCTACAACAGCACAGCCCCAAAAAGCGTCGACAAGAAGACGGCACTGGTGCAAACAAAAGGCGCATACCCCATGGCACCCAATTGCAACGCACTAGCACTGCCAGACTTCGTTCCAGAAGCGGCAGATCCAGTGTTGGTTGGAGTACCACTTCCCGCAGACGCGGTTCCCGTTGACTCCTCCCCGGCCTCCTGCGACCCAGCACCCGTAAGACCAGGCCCCTTACCAGCACCCTTCTCCATATACGTCTGAGCCTTTTCAGGCATAGCCGGAAGGTCCTCCCCAGTGAACTCTGTGACTTCCCAAGTCTTGGATGTCTTTGGGCACTCGCTGGCCGAACCGTCGGATTTGTAACCGCCATCACCGGAAGGTGGCTTGGTTTTCTCGAGAGCAGTTTGCAAAGCCTTGAAGTCTTCCTCTTCGGAGACGGAGTCGCCGGAGATTTTGACGAGCCCGTAGCCGGAGCCTTCTTCCGAGTATTCGTAGACCAGACCGCCGGAGTAGACGCCTGTCATTTTGGGCGAGTAGAGGGAGGCTACTTCTTGGAATTGGCGGTCGTTCGTGATGCAGCCGTATTCGGAGAGGCTGTTTGGCTCTATCAGTTGTGTTTCAAGACGTGAACTGCGAGATACTCACAAAAGTGGGATGCTGTAGTTGCCGTACTGAGCAACCTTCTGGTCCCAGCCGGAAGTAGTGTAAGAAGAAGGATCACACCAAGAGTAATCGTTGAAAGAGTAAAAGTCACTGCGCTGGTCATCGGTGCCGCAGTTCATGTACTGCGCCATGTCATAACGGTTGCTCTCGACATCCGCAGCAGAGTATCCTACTGGAATCGAGCGGTAGCCGCGGTTTCCAATGTACTGCTTCATGTCTCTGGTTACAGCCTTGATATAAGGAGCGCAGTTGGTGTTGTTATCACTGTTAATGACTTCATTTCCGGAGAAGAAGAGAAGCGTGTTGGAGTACTTCTCAAAAGCATCAATAGTAGCAAATATGCTCTGGAGGTAGACGTCGTTGTAAGACTTGGCCGGCTGGGCACGGTTGATCGAGTACTTGGGCGTGTTGACGTCCAAAGCAAGGTAAATTCCAGCGTCCGAAAGTGCTGACATGCACTCGTCGTGGTCCGCGGTGTTGTCGACTGTGTAGACACGGATGGTGTTGATTCCCAACTTTTTGAACTCGACAATATCGCGCTTGCAACCTGCCACGTCTGCGATGGGGTCTGCAGCGTCACTGCTGCCACCAGGTTGGTAATCGACCCCGCGGATGTAGAAGCGGTCTTCACCTGCGAAAAAAGCGTTGCCCTTGACGGACACGGCGGGCAGGCTTCCAGAGCTCGTGCCGGATGAAGCCGGGTTGGCGGCGGGCGAGGCTACAGCGTTGGCCAATGCAGCAGAGGCCGCAGCGACGGCAAAAGCACTCTTCATAGTGTTTTCGTCAGTGTAATCTCTTGAAATGTCGTATCCGCAACCGGGAAAGGATGAATTCGATCGATAGATAGAAGCAGCGTCTCTGAAACGAGTGAGAGATGCGATATTAATCAATAAAAGAGGTAAGCGGGACCTTGAAAAGAGCGTAGGTTAGAAAGGTGCGACGGATGTAAAGAGAGAAAGCGGGAGAGAGTGGAAGGAAGGAGCAGGCCCAACCTATCAATAATAGGTATGCTCGTCTCTCCTCCAAAGGTTCTTACATCAGCTGCTGGCACTGGCACTCTCCTGTCGCCAAAGCTATGGTCCTATGGACGTCTTCCAGGCTTGGCTAAACTTTCCCCGGGAAGACCAAGCCAATCACAACCCAATCCCTGATGCCCAGCAGGTGCTTGGGGTTACGATCTGCTTGTATCCTAGATTTGGCTTTTGCTTGCTTCCTCTTAGTTTCAATATACAACGGCGAGCCTTGCTAGTCAATAATGATCGATCTTCTGGAGTGCTATCATACCCAGCATGGTCCACACGATGCAGCATCGCATCTCTCTTCCATCCTTGGTGGGCATGTGAAAGTAAAATTCCCGAAATAGGTCTTCCCCGGGACCTCCACTCTCTGGCATCCGCTGGCATTCACGAGCTTGTGCGCCGGCTCCACGCAAGGAGGCTTTATTTCGGTGTCGCAGACACAATACGACAATCGTCATGTCTCGCGATGTCATGGTATCCAAGCGAAGGACTTGGCGCGTTTCATTCGAGAAAAACGTTTCGTCTGTCCTAAAGAGGTCGTTTGAACCAGCACGTCATCAACATCCAGCTTCTCTGTCCTCTCCCATAGGCTGGCTCGTCTATCGATTTGGAAGTGATGCAGACCATGGAAAGTCGCCTTGTTTGTACCAATAGATTCGTCAATTGCATAACATATGCTCATCAGTAGTGATTCTACATCACACTCCAATCTCTGCCACACCCTAGTCATAACAGCAGACCGTCTTCCTTCTCCTACCTCTGCATACACAACAACAATCTCCCAAACTCCGTTCCATCAAATATCCATCCATCCCCACTCAACGTGCTCATCCAAGCCTCGCGTGAGTGCCGTCGAACACAATCGCTCTATGCATGAAGACCACCCAACCCTAAGAATCAAAACATGTCATTAAAAAGGCTCCGCATGCAATCGCGGATTATCGGTGCTGCTGTGGTCGCTGGTATGAAGAAGACGTGGTGTGTCTATCAGACCGTCGATGTGCTGGCTTCTCGATGCTTCGATTTCCAGAACATCAATTTCTTAAGCCGGTGCTCTTTTGGTTTCTTCACTGCCGCATCGATCGCTGTCCTTGGTCGAAGCTCATCCAAATCAGTACTCCGAGAGGATCCAAAAGGACCGCCGACTAGTTGCGACAGGCTTTGTATGCTGTTCCGTTTCCGGCGACGCGCTGATGCAACTGCAGGATCGACTGTGTTGGAGACCACAGATGGAGTCCTGGTACCGCTCACATCCCGTCTAGAGGAATTGGCGTGGAGTGTGCTTAGCATTGTAGAACGACTACTAGTCAGCGAAGGCACATCGTCTGAAGATACCCGAAGGTCATGGGAGTGATCTCCGGTCGTGTATGAGCTCATAGTACGGTTATCAGTGATTGAGGATGCCGAAGTGCCAAGACGAGACGTATCAAAAGAGCTCTGTCTTCTGCCCATTTCGGGAGAGGAGAATTCGGACGACTGATATGTTTCAGGCGTCGTCAATGATGATTGTCCGTCCGGTGGGCCTAGCATACCCGTCGAAGAAGCCATTATGGTGGGCGCCTCACTGCTGTCGGAAGACTTTGTGAGTGAAGGTGCTCTGGGCTCTTCGTGTGATTCGACAATGGCAGGCTCCACCGGGCTTGATTCCTCGATGATCGTGTCCTCAATGATTGATTGCGGTCGGCGGTCCATGAGCGGCGTCGACAGTCGTGAGGTTGATACAGTATAGTGGCCAGGATGCTCGGGTTCCCAAGCGGCTCCAAGCTGTAGTCCGTCATCAATGCTGAAGTTTGTCGCATTTCCAGCGGGACCCAAATCTGCTGAATCAACCATGTGCACACCTAGGGCGGAATCTTCGTCCTGGCTGAACTCTTGCCGCGTAGTCTTTGGTGAGGTGACTTCATCCTCCTCTTCCTCCTCGAACACATCTGCCATGGCAGACTGAGGCGGACTCGAACTTCTGCTTTGATCAAAAGCTGTGAGTACTGGAGCACTGTAGGTTCGCCCGTGACTTGGTGCGTAGGAGCTACCCTGGCCTACAAAGTCCCGGGCGCCACGACTGCTGTGCAACCCACGGCGGTGTTTGTGTGCGCCTGACGAGGGTGTGTTGAACGGCCCAAGTGCCGCATCGAGATCCAACATTGAGCCGTAGTCTTCTGTGTCTGGCGACGGGAAACTCCTCCGCTGGCTTAAAGTTGGAATTCCTAGCCCAGTGCTTGGGAAGACGTGCGTGTAGGCAGGCTGAGAGATATCCGTATCCTGGCCAAACACTGCATCAAGATCTGTCTCGGCGACTGGCTCATCCCTTGGAGGTGAACAGCCTGACATCAGAGGCGACGGGGTTGGAGTTGACATTTTGGAAGCGGCGCTTTCACCCTGCGGTCTGCTTGAAATGCGCGAAATCTTGGAAAAGGCCCAATCTTTGATCCTCCTGGTGGACGAGCGACGGTTCGCATCAAACTCGGCATCCTCTTGATCGTATTGAACCTCATGCGATGGCTCCTGCAAAGACAAAGCTGAAAGACGTGACGACTCTCCCGCGTGCATTCCCATAACGGGCTCACTGCGACGACGATCAAAGCCGAGCGCATGTCCAATCGATTGCCTTTTCCTATGAGTGGGCTGGGGTTTAACGGGTGAGTCGTCTGGCGCAAATGCCAATTTGGGAGGCTCAACCCAAGGCTGCGATGCTGGACCGTGCGGGCTTCCATCAGGAGATTCTCCGTGTAGCCATTGTCCCTCCTTTTCGCTACGCCTTCGATAGTCCAGTGAAGATCGATGTGATTGCAATGCAGTGTCTTCCGGCGTGGCTCCAAGAGAGGTCATACGGGTGTGGGTACGCGACACGGGCGGACTGGGAGTGCTTAAACTCAGGACCGAGGAGATGCTATTGTTGACCGAGTGACCGCGCCTGGTGGACAATGAGCTTTCAGTCTCGGAAGATATCGTGGACAGTGGCCTTGGGATGTATTCTACATTGTCCGAGAACTCTACTCGCGGCCTGGATGGAGGTCGTGTGGGAGAGTCTTCAAGAGCCATTGGAACAGATTCGTCCGTGTTGGTTCGCGGAGTTTGGGGCGCATGTCCAGGGTGCTCCGAGGGAGTACTGGGCAGACTGCTGCTCAGGCGAGGTTGCGGCTCAGCCAGAAAGCTCAAATCGTTCCCAGATATTGCGGCAGATCTACGATGCCTGTGTCCTCGAGCGGAAGGAATGGGCATCGCATTCGACTTGCTCGGGCTGGAAGTGATGGCACCACCAACTCCAACGCCGCCCACCAGCTCGCTAACATTCCTTCTGTGTCCTCCACGTGGTGTAGAAAGCAGGGCATCGGTCTGCTCGGGCTGGTCGGTCTGCTCGGCATGCAGTCCTGAGGTGTTCGTGGCGCTGAAGCTGAAGCTCGGCAGCGCAGAAACTCCCCTCATGTGTCTGCTCTCGGCAGTACGGGGCCGTGGACCAGAGCTGCTGGTGTGGAACGACATTGGCCGTCGATGTCCTGGTGGGGAAGTAAATGGCTCATCGGTCGAGGCAGCCTGAGGCCGCATGGGAAAGACAAACTGCGGGTTCGACACCATGTCAATTCTCGGTGCTTGGGCGGCCATTGGTGTGGCTGGCTGTATACCAGCCATGGTCTCCGAGTATTGTGGGCGCCCGGACATGGCGATATCAGCCATGGTGGTGTTTTCGAGCAGCCTTTACGACAGCAATAGCGATAGATACAGTTGCGGGGCGTGGGGTGCGGGCAAAACCATCGAAGGGAATGGGCGGGTTTGTAGTGCGGTGCGGTGCGGTGTGGTGCAGTCAGACAGCCAATTCGAACCGTCGGAGAGCGGCACAGTCGGAGGCAACGGGGTCGCGGCGTGCCTCAGCAGATAGCAATGGCAGTTTCGGGCGCGTGTGATATTATCTGCAGGGTGGTGTCAGTCCAGGAGGCGGCGCAGACAACAGGCGCAGACGACAGGCGCCAGATGGGCCATACAAGTGGGAGCGTCCAGTCAGAGGGCGGGAGCTGCAGCACCAGGCAGAGCGGAGCGGCACAGTCGTTTCTCGGGTCCGCAGGTAACGAATGACAGCACTAAAGGAGTGGACGGCAGCGAAGAAGCAGCTCAGCACGATGGATGCTGGCCTGCAACAAGTCGTGCCCGGCGAGAGGAGGAGGGAGGGGTGGTGGGAGAGGTAGAATGGTAGGTTGTGTTGAAGAGGGTGGAGGAGAAGGACCACAGACTTCTTGCTCCAGCCGTACTAGTCCCACGTTTAGGTTTTGAGCCAGGTTCATTAGGCTTTTAGGGCGAATTGCACCGCGATAGAACTGCAAGGTTTATATCGACAACAAGGAACAGCAACACAACACCACCACTGCTCCAGAGTCTGCAATGCACACCCTGGTATGGCGTCTGCAAGCACCCTTCCCTACCCTTCCTGTTGGACAGGACGTCGGCCTGTGGCCTCTGCGATGGTTCATGGCATAATATCGCCTTCTCGTACTGCGAGAGAAGCCAAGCGTCTCGGCCATTGCGCGTTGCCGCGCCAGCAGGGACCCCCCAAGGACCACATCAGCAGCAACTCGTGATCTCGGCTTTATGTGGAGGCCTCGCGTGTTCTTCGAGCCGCGTTCGCCTCTATGATTGGGTGTGGACTGCAGCTCACCAAGCAGGCCCTTGCATTCACGATCCACGCACAGCGTTGTGATCTGCGCCACTCGTCAACCAAATGCGTGCTCCTACTCCACCTTCTCATCAACGCATCATCGTCACCATTGATATATTGCTGCGCTGTATGGAGTATCGAATGCTCCTAGGATAGCCGTTGAACGACACTGGATAGGAAGTTGGAGCTATAATGGCTGGGACGTTAGAACTATTACGGGCACGCCTCGTGTTCGCTGGGCTCCGTCAATCGTCTCCGTTTTGCTGACAGAAGAAAAGCCGTTTCAGCTGTTGGGTGTGCCTGGACTGATCGACACCGCTGAACTTAGCTTAACCGACCTTCTCTCCCTCTTTGATGAGCGTGCACCTGCACGTTTCCGACTGCAGCGCGATGCATCTTCCGCCGCACTCCGCAGAGAAGTCTTATAGCAGCACCACACGGACCGTCGCGGGGTCCGCAGAAGTTCGTGCGAGCGATGCACGCCGATGCTGCCCACTTGCAAGTTGCGTGGCCGGCTGTGAGTTTTCATGCTCCCCGTCCAGAAGGTTATGTGGCACCTTACCTGCTTGCGTTTCGAGAAAATCCAAAAAAGAAAACGTCCAGGAACGACGGCCTCCGAAAGACCCAGCCTGCCAAAAACCGCCGATTCGCAGGCAAGCTCTGCTGTCATGACCATCGAGGGTTCGCACCGCTATACTACGTTGTAGACAATTCTCCGCGCCCCAACTGTTGCAGAGAGCACGCGTCGTCAGGAGCGCGTTGCGCACCTGCATGACACCCTGCTCACGGCTATTAACATCAACAGGGCTACGAGTCGTGTCGAGGTGCTGCTTTGTGCTCTCCACGGACCATTGGAGGCACAGCGCCATGCAAGCCGCACCAAGTGCTTTTGCCTAGATGGGTGCACCGTGTACGACTCAAGACCATTATCTCCATGGTGTGGAGACTGGCAAAATTCCAGCCGTCTATGGTGGAACTGCCAATATGTGAACTGTTGTTGAACGCCCTCTTCTGGATGTCTTTACATTCGTGATGATCAGTGAGGGGTTTCGGTTCTGCGCTGCAGGGTCTTCGACGACGAGAAGTTTATCGGAGCGGTCCTTTCACGTACCACAGCAACCACGACGGCGAGGACGGACATTTCTTCTTCGTTTGCTGCCCAGTTCCGACAACACGGTTGCCGATCGCCGCCCACTGTACTCCCGTACAATTCTACGAAGTACGATGCTCATAGCCGGCTCGGGCTTGTCTGTGTTGCGACGAAACTACAACTCTGCATTTCATGCGTAATGAACAAGTTGATGTTTTGTTGGCTTTCGAGATGGGATCAATTGCTAGGAACTGCACGAACGCCGTCATCGCAATGCTCATCTCGTCGCACTCGTCCAACAAGAAGGAGCAGATCACCAGGGTGAGTCTCCGAGAAGGTTTCCCACACAACATGTGTACAAAGTAAGGCAGTGGGTCAAACTCTCTTCCACCACGAATCATTTCGTGTCTGGGGTCAACGGCCCGACTTGCTTCTTCCTAGAGCTCATCTTCACCTCCTTCGTGGTAATTCACCTTTCCCTTCGCACCACGTCGCCCCGAGGGTCGTTTGCTGGGAGCCTTTGCCACGGGCATATCCCCATCCGCAGCCTCCTCATCATCGTTCAAATGCAAGTCTTCATCTTCATCCTCACTTTCAAGAACAGGGTCAGGTTCCTCCTTCATCTTCTTTGTGGCACCCTTTTTCTTCGCGGCGGCCTTTTTCGGTTTAGCAGAATCCTTAATTTCAGCAGCAGCAACCTTGACAGCCGCTTTCTTTGCATCAGCTCTTGACTTGGCTTTCATAGCGGCTTTCGCCTTCTTCGTAGCAGGCGTAGCTTCGAGGTCCGACTCCTCATCTGTAGTCATAGGTTCATCCTTCGCAGCCGCCTTTTCAGCCTCCCGTGCAGCGTAAAGCTCGAGAGCTTCTTTCCTAAGCTGTTCCTTAGACTTTGGCTCTTTCTTCTTGACCTCACGCTTCTTTGGTCTCAACCACTCTTCCATGCCCATTGGCCAATAGACCCTCCCTTCAGGTCCGCCCATCCCAACGTCTTCCTCAGGGACGAACACAGGCTCGGGTTCCTCATCGTTCTTCTTTTTCTTGTTGGCTGTTGCAAGTGCAACTTTGTTATCATCATCTCTCATATATGGAAGGACCTCCGAGAAAGTTTCGTGACCCGGCAGTCTGAAGTTCCGCATCAGTTCGAAGACGGCTTGCTCTTTGTCTTTGGCTTCAATCATAAGATCCATGTCTGAAGCACACGGAGGAAGTGAAAAGACTCGAGGATTGTGCTTGCGGCGTTGGCGTCCTGTGATGGAAGGAGGTGTTGGCTCTGAGTAATGCATCTTTTGTCGGATTCGTTTCCGATCCCAGGTGGCTTTGATGCGTGGGTACAAGTCCGTGATGTCTTGAGTTCCTTCGCGGATCTGAGTCGAGTCGAACATGATGTTGTGGTGGTGATAATCGAGGACCATGGGGATGTTGAGCCTGAAAAGAGGATTATTAGCGGGCTTACAGTGGTGCTCGTCTTTCACTATACTTACTCCTCGCAAACAGGCAGCAGATCGTGCACTGTCCATGAGACATCGTCGTTCTCCAGAACCAATCTCTTCTTCACGCCCTCTGACAGGCCAGCGTAATGTTTTCTGAACCTCCCCAGAGTTTCTGCTTTGCCTTCAAAAACTCCGCCCATGTGCAAGATCACTGTACGATTGATCAGTACGATCTAACATTACGGTTGGACTTTTCGTGTACTCACTGACGGCATCTCGATCATCCTGCTCCGGCAGTTTGAGAAGCGAGAGCATTTCGTGATGATAGTCGAGATCACGGATGGCGTTCTGAATCACAGGTGCTCGAGGACTTCCAAGCTGTGTAAACTGCCCTGGATGCGTAGTCACCCGGTGGCCTAGCTCCGCGATGACCTTTCCGGCCTCTGCCAATGCTTCGCTCGCAAAAGGTCTCAGCTTGTAGCCATATTCTGGGTGAGATGCAAATGGGAACATCTCAGACGAAAGACGCATCTAAGGTAGACAAATAAAAGTCAGTAAGTGTCTACCAGAACAGCAAATTGGAACACACAAATTTGATGTTGTAACGGTCATTCCAACGAATCATCTTGATGATATCCTTGACATTGGCAACGCCCAAAGCCTCAACGTATCGCATTCCACGCTCGACATCAGCAGCTTGGTCTTTGTCAGGCCTGTTCTTGGTAGCGTGTTCCGGTTGGCTTGGATCTTTAAGTGGATGACGATGCTCCAGGATGGACTGAATCCGACAAGTTCGAGAGCTGAACACCGGTGGATTGCTGTTACGAAGATAGGTGTTCAAGCAAGCATAGCCTAGTCTGCCTTTCCAAGGCAATGGCAGGTAGTCACTGTTGACAGGTGGAGGCCGCCCAAGAGCCTCCTTGATCTCATCCTCGTTCGCGGCATCATCTCCCTCGGCTTCTGGATCGGCTCTGTCCCCATTGGCTTCATTCTTCGCAATATCATTTGTATCTTCGTCTCCTGGTTCCTTCTTCACAGCAGTCTTTGTTGCATGCTTCTGTTTAGCTGATTCTGTACCGTCGTTCTCGGCCTTTGCCTTCTTCGGAGCCTTCTTTCCCGAAGCCTTCTTTTCTGCTGGCTTTACTGGATTCGGTGCGTCACTGAGTGGACTCTCTTCTTCCTTTACCAGTCCAGGAACGATATCTTCGTTGACATCGCTGTCAGGAGAAGCACGAAGGGCATTGGGAGCATCGATCACGTCTTCGTTGAGTTCGGGGTCTGTGGCCGCAATGGTACTGATGTTCCTCGCTGAGGCACGACGTTTGGCTGGAGGTGGAGCAGCATGCCCATTGGTAAAGGCAGCTTTTCTCTTTGGTGCCATGCTCAGCGCTCTCCTGGAGGAGACGACACTTGGACGAAACAAGCGAGTAAAGACCAGAGCAAGCAAAACTCTTTCAGCAGGTTTTGAGATGAGAGCGGACGGCATTCAAGCGAATAGCATGGCGGATGTTAACATTGTGACAACAAGCAAGAGGATAGAGAGCACCAAATGATGAGGTGCCTGTGGTCGAAAGATAGGGATGTTCCCATCGCGTCGCGTTGATGTCATTGATCAATCTGGATCTGGATCGCGTGCGAGATCGAGATCTTGTGATGGTGGGCACGTGCACTGCAGCATGCACAACATGATTACATGCACATACAACGTTATGTGCTCTACCATAATGATTAAGCGGAACAGACTGTATCGAGTTAGATTTCTTGTGAATCTGTGAAACTGACAAGGTGAGAGCTTTACTCCAAGATCACTTTACATGATGAGCATGCATTGCTAATAGCCATCGACAGCATCTCACGCTGACCAGTGACATATACCAATCCCAAACTGCCACTCTGACGAATCGACGTTGGTACAATTACGTCGAACTTTCCCATAAGAGAGCACGCACTTTGCAGTATATGCGTCCACCGCTCTCAACCGGAACCTCAGGAAAATCAGCCGCCACCATCACCTCAAATATCATAACTTCGAATGCCCGCCCGAAATCTCCTGTTTGATAGCATCTCTCAGCAAGCTCGCAAGCTTCGCAGCCTCGTCATCGTCCAAGTCCTCCCTAGACCCCCTGCCAAACATAGTCCAGCTCTTCATCATGCCGTGGTTGATACTCCCATTGCGATCCTGATACCGCGGTATTAGATGGAAATGCACGTGCGGCACGACTTGCGCCGCTCTTTCCCCATTGTTCTGAACAATATTCCAGTCCTCGATGCCTGTGACTCTACAGAGCGCTCGTGAAATGATTGGCAACCATTCGCCCAGCTCGCGAGCTGCTTCCCGGGCTTCATTTGCTGCCCGCTGCCTCACCCAGTCTTGCGTCTGTGTCGTGTGTTGAAGATCCGAAAGCTTTTGGTAATGTTTACGTGTTGTTAGAAGAATATGACCAGGCGCTATAGGCATTATGTCGAGAAATGCGAGCACCAGCTTTGTGGAGAGAATAAGATGGCATTGCGGATCAAGTTTCTCGGGGTCAGGTGATTCAGGCACGGGCGAGGATGAGTCCGGCGCATAGGTCTTACTACAAGAAAGTGTTAGCAACGTTTGCTGTCGAGTCGTCTCGCCCAGAGACTCACAGTCTCCGCTGCTGGAGTCCACGCTGTGCAACCCATGGTGGACTCGTTTGAGAAGTGAATCAGAGCTTCCCCATTCGGCCCTTACCTTATGGCGCAGAAAGCGCAGGGTATTGGGTAGTGGTCGTCCATGGGAGACATTGGTGGAGGTGTCGCATGTCATGTCATGGGATCGAGGTATGATGGCTTTCGCAAAGTGCTTGAAGCAGACTTACCGCGGTTCTTCGGAGTTTAGTCTAAAGCAAACGCGAGCTTTTACGAACAGCCGGAGGGCAGGCGAGATATCTGATCTGATAGGTATACAGGACAGCCTTGCTGCATTTGATGTGAATCATAATTGTACATAGGACTGGTGTTACACCTCGAGACACCCAATACAATTAATACAATATCAACTAGTTCTTCGCACGTCGTTTGCCTTGGTTGCGCACCCGCTCTGTAACAACATACTTGTTGGGATTGCGCTTTTTCCTGGTCTTGTAACCTCCTTTCGCCTGCATGCAATATTAGTGATGCAACTCCAACAGCATAGGAATAATTCAAACTCACAGGAGTGCCCCATATAGACACAGGGTGCACGTTACCCTTACTCTTACCACGACCACCACCATGAGGATGGTCGACTGCGTTCATTGCCACACCCCGCACTGTGGGCCGAATGTTTAGCCATCGACTCCGACCAGCCTTTCCTAACTGTCTGAAATGCCAATGCGGATTGCTCGCCACACCAATGGTAGCGCAAGCGTCTTTGCTGACTCTGCGAATCTCACCACTTTGAAGCCGCACAGTGACATCCACCACTTTCTTCCCCCTTTCCTCCTTCGCCACGACAGTGGCATAAGTTCCAGCACTGCGGCAGAAGACTGCACCCTTGCCAGGCGTTGAGCCTACGTTGAACACTTGCGTCCCCAAAGGTACCATGTGCAGAGGCAAGCAGTTCCCTCGAAAGGCAGTCTTCGCAGCGAGCATACCAGGATCCATCACACCTCCCATGCTTGCCAGCAATTCTCGCGGGATCCCAGATCGGTACGACTCGACGGCGTCTCCGGCACGCATTCCCTCGGCAGCAATAATGTAGCTTTTAGCTTTTGTTTTGACATTCTCGACCAGCGCTAGATGAGCAGAGCGATTGGGATCGTACTCAATGCGTTCCACCAAATGCTTCCCGGGCTCCATCCGCGTGAAATCAACGGTCCTGATCCTCCGTCTGTGTCCTCCACCCCGATGTCGCATGACCACCCGTCCTGAGTTGTTACGTCCTCCTTTGCCATGTCCAATCTTTGCAAATGTCAATTTTGCGTGAGGTTTTCCCTTCCAGAGATGGTCGTTGATTGGGCGCTTAAGATGTCGCAGACCTGGAGTGCGTGGTTTGTAGGTTTTCATCTGGAATCCACCCTGCTTACGCATTGGCGCAGAGGATGGCGTGAATGAGACGGCATCCTGGGTGGTGTTCAAGGTCTCTATGGGAGTCGCAGTCACAGTCGCCTCCGCTGCATAGGTCCGCCGGAAAGAGGAGATGAGGAAGCGGCATGATGTGCACACCGGCCGTATCCGCGGTTGTAACATCTTCAATGGCTCGTGGTCTGACTGCAGCCAGCGAGTGAAGTCCAAAGGAGATGGTTCTCGGCGATGTTACGGAGGCCCAAAGGTGGTTGTATGAAGCAACCTTTCCAGCTCTCAGCCCTAAGACTTTTCTTGGCGAACAATCCTCGATCGTGCCTGCTGTTGTCCAGCGCAACGACAAAACCAAAATCGTCCGAACACTCTTATGGTGCTTGTGACAGCCAACAATCTGCAACTCAGACGCGAAGACTGAATCTCTTGTCTTGTCCTTTCCCCACTGCCTCTCGTCTTGCAATTACAGACACGAATATTTCGCGTTCTTACCGTCATTTGACGGCATAAACACGCGCTAGCGCCGTCCCGAAGGTCCTTGCTTTCACGCGTCAACATCACCACCTGGAATCAACAACTTCGACAACTCCACCACCTCCCCCATCAGCACCTGTCCGCCTGGTCTGTTTGGTCTGCCTCACCGGCTTCAATACCTCTGCAGCACGCAATTCTGCAGCCCGGCCCACCGCAGTTCCCAGGTTCTAGCCAGCATCTACAACAGCTATCCACGAGCACATGTTGATACTCCGACATACTCTCCCATCTCGATTGTACAGCCCATCAGACGCCGCGCCCACGCACTGCTGAACACTGGCATTGTATCGTGGCATCATTTGTGAGCTCCACCGCGTGTTGTCGTCGATTGATGGCGTCCAAAACAAAGCTGACATGAGACTTTCATAGCGTCAAAACACTGCCTTTCTGCACTTACGCGTGCTCATACCTTCCGAGTTTACGCGTGATAATCCAAACATCCAAACATACTCACAATGCCTCCCGTAAGTGATTTACTGGCCTGCTGCATGCTACCTCACCGGTACCGTTCATGTTGCTGACTCCTTACTAGGCACGACCCGCGAGACGAACTGTGAATGACGAGAACGCCGAGAATGTCGGCACCACTCGTCTGACGCGTGCCAAAGCTGCTGCGTTAACCGACAACGCTGCTGGCGATCCCCCAAAGAAGGCAGCGCTGGGCACCAAGCGCTCAACTGCAACACTCACAACTGCTGCCACTCTTGGCCGCACTCGAGCTGTCCTTGGAGACGTGAGCAATGTTGCCAAGCAGAGCAACGTCGAGAAGGGTGATGGAAAGAAAGACCCATTGGCCAAAGGTGGCTTGTCGAAGACATCCAAGCCCCAGGGTATTCAGAAACAACCTACGCGTAGCACATCCACCCGCACTGCGTTGGGCAGCAAAACCACCAACAGCGCCTCGTCCGGTCTGAAGCGTCCCGTAAGTCAGGGCAATGGTCTCACTGGTCCCGCCAGCAAGAAGAGAGACTTGTCGTCGTCGAAGCCCAAACGCGTATTGGAGGACGATGAGGACGTGGAGAACGCGCCGCCATCCAAGAACGGAGCCAGCGCTGCGCCAAAACGCAAGTCCGCTACCAAGGCCACGGCTGCTCCCATTGAGACTGTTGACCTTGATTCCGAGTATGACGATGATGCTGAGATGTCTCTTGAGGAGTTCACCAAGGATGCCAAGGACCTTGACACGGAAGACCTGGATGACCCACTCATGGTTGCCGAGTACGTGCATGAGATCTTTGACTACATGAAGGAGCTCGAAATCTCCACCATGCCCAATGCCGACTACATGGACAACCAAGGCGAGCTAGAGTGGAAGATGCGTGGTATCCTGGTAGACTGGCTGTTAGAGGTCCACACACGTTTCCGCCTCCTTCCAGAGACTCTCTTCCTCGCCGTCAACATCATCGACCGCTTCCTGTCCTGCAAGGTTGTTCAGCTTGATCGCCTCCAGCTCGTTGGCGTCACCGCCATGTTTATCGCGTCCAAGTACGAGGAGGTCCTGTCGCCGCATGTGCAGAACTTCGTCCACGTTGCCGATGATGGTTTCAAGGACACCGAGATTCTCTCCGCTGAGCGCTTCGTCCTGACCACTCTTGACTACGACCTCTCATACCCAAACCCAATGAACTTCCTCCGTCGCATCTCCAAGGCCGACAACTACGACATTCAGACTCGCACACTCGGCAAATACCTGCTCGAGATTGGCTGTCTAGACCACCGCTTCCTGAAGCACCCGCCGTCGCTGGTGGCTGCGAGCGCTATGTACCTCGCACGTCTTGCCCTCGACCGCGGCGAGTGGGATTCTACCCTGGCCAAGTACGCTGGCTACACTGAGTCTGAGATTCAGCCCGTCTTCAAGCTCATGGTGGACTACCTGTCGTCCCCAGTGATGCATGAGGCTTTCTTTCGCAAGTATGCTTCCAAGAAGTTCTTGAAAGGTATGTTGCCATCCAGCTCGCCAATATCTGCAAATTACTCACTGACTCTTTGTTAGCTTCCATCGTCCTGCGCCAATGGGCAAAGAAGTGGGCTCCGACTTACCTTGACGACGTGGCTGCGCACTCTAGTGGTGGCAAGACTCCTCGCTCATAGTACTGTCGCGAACTTTGCTAAATTGTCATCGCAGCTCAAGCACTGTCTGTGAAAGGCTCGCCGAAAGTTAGACGCTCCCTCAACTTCGGTCGTGGTGGATCTGTCCACGAAGGCGAAACTTCGATGGAGCTGTGAACTTTTTTGGAGGCGTTTACTCACGGCGTTTTATAATTTGCGGGTCAAGGCATCTTACTGAGGGCGGACATGCTGCTTGCGTGTCTCAGCCCCGTTTGCTTTGGGATTCCACGCGAACGCCGACTTAGGATTGTCGACAGAGGAACAACAGAATCTCGAGAAGTGTCTCTCGATGTCGCATTGGATCAATCTCGGTGCAAACGTTTTCATGCTGCTGTTAACGGAACACAGGAGTAAAAGGAGCGCATGGGCGTTCCAAGAGCATGTTATTGTGGCGTGTTATCAAGAGGCGTTGCAGCATGAGCATAACGAAAGTCATTTTCATCTTACTCTCAGATCCTGTTTATCTTGTCAGTGCAGTCAATTCTGACGGCGGTGCCGGTTGGAGACGTACAGGTAGTAGCATGTTGCAAGAGGTTGAGCTTTTGGATTCCGTAAGCTGTGTTTTGGTCGACCTCATCAGGCCCTCAGCCGCATCCTTCGGAGGCGGCCACGGGCGTACGCGCGAGTTGAAGGATTCCTGCGTATATTACAAGATTAGTTCGAGACCTGATGGATATGTTTCATCATCAGTGTTCATTCATCCACCTACATTGTGCAGCAAATTGAATTCATTTCTTCAGCAACATTCGGGACAACTTTGGCGCTCTCATCTACGTGCAATCTAAAGCTTACAGAGCAACTGCGCCGCATGCCATGCCTGATTCCAGAGATGAATCTCCAAAATCAGATTACTTCAATGACCTCTCGCAGCAGCCAGCCAATGGGGCAGATGGACCAAATGAACGGCAGGCCCTCAAAGCCAAGCGGTGTTCAGCTTGCACCCTGTGTAGAAAGAGAAAGTTGAAGTGCGACGGTGCAAGACCTGCATGTTCAACTTGTTCACGACTTCAACATGTCTGCTCATATGACGAGGTGCGAAAGAAAAGCGGTATGCGTCGAGGGATTGCAAAATGTGAAGTACGTGTACTGATTGTTGCTCAATGTATAGGTCCGAAGAGAGGCTACGTAAAGCTTCTGGAAGCAAGATTGGCACAGGTCGAGACGCTGCTCAAGACTCAAGGCGATCAGCCTATGGTGAATAGGTTGGACACGAGTGGAAACATGTCCAACAGTCAAAGCAAATGCCCAGGGCCTGCCAATGTCGACCAACCTACCTTGCCACAACCTGACTTACTACCGCAAGCATTACATGCTTCCAGCCTGCTGCCTTCAGACATTCCCAGCGATTTCAACGCTACGGCAGAAGAAACCCATCCCTGGGACATGATCAGTCTGGGGTTAGACGAGCCTCTACCCATACAGCCTGTTGTCGACGAACTCAACCAGATATTCTTCGAAAAGGTACACCCATCGTAAGTTCACATGCATTCTTATTCGACAGTTCGTTGACAAAACTAGCATTCCAATGATGCATCGCCCACGATACCATGCGGCCATGCATTTAGCACCACATACGAGACCCCCTGTGTGTTTGCGGTATGCTATGTGGTGCAACGCAGCAGCTGCGACTGACAAATATGACCGTCTTCAAGAGCATTTCTATCACCGTGCACGCAAGTATGTGCAGCATGATGAGATGAAGGGAAATGGCGAGAGCATGTTAACTATTGCGCACGTTCAGACTTGGGTATTGCTAGCGACTTATGAGTTCAAGAAAATGTATTTTCCAAGAGCTTGGATGTCTTCTGGACGCGCTTCTCGAATGGCGCAGATGATGGGTCTGAATAGACTGGACACTTCAGGTCTGCAAGTCAAGCAGTGTCTGTCTCCTGCGCGGGATTGGACCGAGCAGGAGGAGCGAAGACGAACATTTTGGGCCACGTTCTGCGTAGATCGATATTCCTCGATTGGTACTGGATGGCCTATGTCGTATGAAGAGCAAGATATCAAGACCACGATGCCTGGTAGTGAGGAATCATTTGAACTCAGCAAGCCGGAAAAGACGATACATCTCTCGGACGCTTTCGAGCCTGCCGGACTCTCCAGACTCTCGAGCTTTGCAGGTATCGTGCTCATGGCAGCTCTCTTCGGCCGCAATCTAGTTCACCTACACCGACCTAGATCGGATAATTTGGACGACGATCTGGACGGCGAGTTCTGGAGACAGCATCGGAATCTGGACTCGATCTTACTCAACACGTCCCTCTCGCTACCAGATGGGTTACGATTGCCACTGGGACTGAATAATCCTAATGTGGTCTTTCTCAACATGAGCATTCATACTTCAACGATATGCTTGCACCAGGTATGCCATTTAAGGACTCGATGCAATCTCGGACTGACGAACCTACAGGCAGCGATCTTTAAGACTGAAACCAGCAAGAATCGAGTTCCTGAGCGTATATCGACTGAAAGCAAGGTTCGCTGTCTCTCGGCGGCAGCAGAGACTGCAAGTATTATGCGAACTATCAGTCACTTAGACTTGTCCGCTGTGAGTTCCATCGACCCTCGAGCAAGGAGCAAGGCTGATTGATGAGAAGATGAATCCGTTCGTATCATTCTGTTTGTACGTTGCAGCCCGAGTGTTTGTGTACGTATTAACATGAGTATAACCCCCCTCTTTCGAGCGATGTACTGATTATTCTTGTCAGGGTATGTTTCCTGGAGACAAACTTCGCAGGGCGTCTGAGACATTTACTGATTATATCCATCTTCATGTAGCAGTATTTGAGGTCAAGGCCCAAGGACCACCAGGTTGGAGCATCTCTCCGCTTCCTCCTTTCCGCCATGCATGCTATCAAACGAAAGAACCCTTTGACGGCGTCATTCCTGGCCCAGCTCGACGTCGACCTGGAGATTGCCGGTCTGGACTCTCTTCGGTTAAAGCAGAAGGACAGCTCTGATTCGAACCTCTACACTCAAAACAAGGATCGAGTACCGCCTACCTACGGAGATATGGGTCTGGCTGCTTTCAATTACCCGACGCAGTACATCGTTGATGACGGAAATGGCATGTCAAATGAAGGTACAGATATGAGTTCCAAGCAATTTGGCTTGCCTAATCGTCAACGAACAACGCCCGGGGCATTTATATTTGAGATGGACACCAGCCCAAACGGCAGTGGCGGTGACCAGCAATTATCCGGAAGTGCAAGCATACAGAACTTCGCATCTTCGCATACCTCCTCTAGTACGGCATATTCGCCGCTACAAGTAGACCACATCCAACTCACCGGAGTTCTCGATCCAGGAAACGCAAACGGGACTTTCCATCCAGGGTATGACATGAATGGCGGTGTACAGCAACCTGGTGGAGCTTTTATACCACCGCATAATTGGCGCAATGGAGTTCAAGGTGTGTCGACGCAAGGCGGTGGATTCTGTGCTTTGAGCGGCAGTGAACTGGGCGAAGTGATGGCCGGCATGTCTGATGCAGAGTGGGATACTGTATTGGACTCTATGAGCGGCTGGGATAGCGGACTTGATCATGGTTCGATGAATGTGCTGTGATGAGCAGATGGATACTCTACTATCTCTACTCCACCATATACTCCACACGCATGATGTTGCATCTGTGCTGATACTAGCTAGGTAGTTGTTCACGCCAACCTCTTGGTCGGAACATCTTGTTGGGCAAAGAAGCGGAGGTGCTGCGGGACAGTGGAAGGTGACTCCGCTATTGAGGCGGCGTATTCAATGATTGATGATCGATCATTACGAAGGAAACGTTCCAAAGGAGGGACAGTTCGTGCCCACTTGCTGCCGCGTACCCGTGGTGGACACCTTTCGGCGCCCTGTATGTTTCGCCAGCGATGCTGTCTTCGAAGGCGAATCATGAGCGCGTACTGAATTGTCTTGCATATTGCTGCAAGCTTCTCCTACGGCTACTGGAGGGTAGCGCTGGTTGATGGTGATGCTGCCTTGCTTTATTAATATCCGCATGAACGAGCGAGCTCAATGTGGAGCCAGTTCATCCACCCGTTGTCACGATGGACTGGCTGGTGTCAGATGCGTGTCGATAGGCGATTTGCAAGGGTAAATAAACGAGCTGTCAACAGTTGACAGTCACGTTGTTGGAGGGTTCAAGGATGGTCGGTGGGTACGCTCGCTGATTCGTGCTCAAGCACTTTTGATGGGGCTAGGATTGAAACGAGTTAGAGGCCGGCGTGCTCGGCTATAAACAGGCACAGTTCCTCGGACGCTGCAGTGGCTGTGATGGAGAGGCTCGCCAAGTCGAATCTCATGGCGGAGATTGAAAGTCAATGGGGCAAGGTACTTCATATGGGCTGTGTAGCGATCAAGGAGTGTGGAGACTCGGTCCTTGTTGCCGTTTGCTGTGTGTGAGTGTGTGTGTTGGTAATAAGGTGAGCGGACCCGGACGGGAAGGATAAAGCATGCTAGGTGCATGAATGCCCCACACGCTCGCTCTGTGGCTCGCTTCGCTACATGCTAGGTTCCTAGGGTGCACGTTAAAGAGTGATGGAAGAGCGTGGCAGAGCCGCTCTTCGTCTCTTCAGCCCGGACAGCACACATGAGTGTTGTGGGCGCGTACAATCCGTACGCCCCTCTCGACGAGCAGCCGGGATCTGCGCCGCCTCCGAACGTAATGTCTCTTCCTCCGATACAACACTTCGACCCGCCGGCACCGAGCATGCAGTCGCAGCCACGACACTACAGCGCGGCGACGCTCAGTAATTCCGCGATGGGCCATTCGCAGCACCCGCCGCCATACGCGCCCGAGTATCAATACCAGAACGTAGCCCCGAACCAGCACAGCGCGACTGTTCCACACGTGCAGATGCAGGCAGCCAACGGGCAGAGTAATGGGACGATGCGCTATCCCATCCAGCCGCAGACACCGTCAGAGCGGCAGATATCTGGCGGACGACACAAGAAGGAGATCAAGCGGCGGACCAAGACCGGCTGCCTCACATGTCGTAAACGGCGCATCAAGGTCAGTGAAAGAATGAAAGGAGTCGTGGGCGTAGGCGTGTGTGGATGCGGTCAAGCAGTTGTACGGGCGTCGTGAGTGCCAGTGTGTCTGGGTGGCTCTTGACGAGGCTTCGACAACATGTCCAACGGTATGGCTTCTTGCAGCATGGGTTAACGATTATGCGGGCAGCGGTTGCATCGCCCGTCGGAGGCCCGCTCAGCTGTCGGGACGTTTCCGCGACAAGCGAAGGTCAAATCTCTAACTAGCACCGCACTTCTTCTCGACTGCACCACTTTCACGCGCCGGCAACATCCCACGAATACTCGACTAACATCTTCGCCAGTGTGACGAGGGTCATCCAACCTGCCGCAACTGCCAGAAGTCCAAGCGAGAGTGTTTGGGCTACGATCCCATTTTCAAACAGACGTCAATACAGCCCGCGAACATCCAGCCCGCGCTACCCCCACAACACCCACAACAGCACCAAAATCAACATCAAAATCTGCATTCACAGCCACACCAACAGCAACATCAACTCCAGAGTCAGCCAATACCAGACCAACACCAACAGTACCACCAGCGAGCACCGCCGACGCCGCACGAAGGCAGAGCCGTAGTATCTCCTTTGTCCATCAACCCCTATCAAGTTAGTGCTCTCCTCTCTGCCCTCGCGTGGGAACATTCCGCCGAGTGCAAGGCCAACTACACGGTCTCCAGTCTGAAGTCCACCACTGACAAATTTTCTTGGCAGACACCGCCCTATCCTCCATCGGGCGGCACTTTTGCTCCTGCACCAAGCCGTCTCGCTGATTCTAGCTACGGTTTCACGTCGTCGTTAGATCCTGATTTGAAGCCCAGATCACCGCAGATCTCTCGCATGGCGCACAGCAGCAACTACCCGCAGGCGTTACAGCCACAGCGGAACGGTAAGCCTACTCATTTTATCGACCTCGCGCATGACTAACCTCTTACTGCAGTCAAGCAACTCCGAATGGATGATTTGTATGCTATTAATGATGTATCGCCGCGCTTCAGCATGCGAGAGGCGCCTCCGCCGGTCGCATCGTCGACCCAGGAGCAGACTGGTGCTTTTTACAAGTTCAACTACGCCCCTGGACTTGACCGATTGTTCGAAACCACCTGGTACTCTTCACGAGGTCTGGCCTATATCAACTACAATGCGATGCTCCAGGACTACATCTCACAGGTGATGAATCAGATGTCTGCCAAGGACGAACCTGACACCAGTGGCATCTTGTCACTTGAGGCACGTTTAGTCTGGCAGCTGGCCATACTACCGCGTCATGCTGCTACTTATTCAAACAACGATCCTAACGGTGACCCACCGCTTGCGGAGCTCTTGCCTCGCGTTGACACGGTAGAATGTCTGTTGACTGGTCAATTCTTGGAACCCAACAAAGTTGCGCCATCGCCCCAAGCGCAATCGGCATCCGCTTCAGCCCAGGACTCGTCTGCTGCAAACCAGAAGTACAATGAACGATCATTCTGGCATCATCTATCGAAATTCGTCTCATACCGCGACGATCACCCAAGTGGAATGCAGGGAGTCAACGAAAGCCTGGCAGTCATCCGCAATGTCCTTGCGATGCTAGAGAACCGCGACGTGCTCTATTCTATTGCTATCGCTCGCCATATTGGAGGCCGTCTGCCCAGCTTCGATCCTCAACGGCATCTCCCAGTCTCAAACAATGACGCTGCCGACGACGTTAATAAGCTGAAGGTTGCTCATCAGTTTGTTGAAAATGAAGAGCAGCGAGGAACATCACAGGTCATCCAAAGGATATGTTCAATGTCGATACGCAGCTGGAAGCTGCAGAAGCAGTGAAGTTTGGCTGCGTGTGCTGCACCGCACCCTGCAGTGGCTAGGCGGTTGCAGCGAGCCGAGTTATGAGATGGAATGAGATGTACGCCCATTGCATAGTGGCGTATCAGATAGAGTGACCGGCCGCGTCTTGGCACTGTCTCTTGCTTGTAGTGTTATTTCAGGCCATGCAAATGGCCGAACTCTGGATTTAGCGAGCGAGCGCCTTTCAGCTTCTTATGCCAAATTCTATTGCTTCATGCTGGTTAATTCCTTGTCCAAGGACACGAATGTCCATCAATGAGCATAGCATGATTATGAGGAAATCGCTCGGCGGCCTTCAAGCTCGCCCTGCACGGCCATGTACCGGTCCTCATCGCAAGTCTCTTTAACTGTTCGAAGCACTGACACGACGTGCAGGACTTCTGACGATCAAGATTATGTGGCCTTTTTAGAAGCGAATCTGTACTTTTCAATGCCCGCCGACGGCTCACTACAAGCTCAATCGACTGCTTCCTCAGGCTTGCCGCACTCCTGTCATCTGTTTCGTTCCCTAATACGACCTCTAGTACCGCCTCATTACAGATCCGCCTGCTCAGAAACCGGACTCTTGAGCTTCCCGTATTTGATCGCTTGGCGTACGTTCTCGATTGTCCACTAATGACGATGGGTACAATCAGTAACTGACACGAACACACGGCGCTTCACCGGAGAGTAGACTTACCTCTTCCATCGCTTCGATTGTTTCATAAGACCAAGTGCCCTGCATGCGCAAATCATAGTGTCAGCGCAAATTCTAGGGAGTCATAAATGGGAGGAACGAACCATATGCGGCAGAAGCATTACATGTGGATTAGCCAGAAGCCCGGGGTGAACGGTTGGCTCTTGCTCAAACACGTCTAAGCCACACGATGACACTTGGCCCGACTCTAGAGCTTTGACAAGAGCATCTTCGTCAATTACAGCTCCTCTGGCTGTGTTGATGATGATAACTCCTTTCTTCATCTTCGCGAACTGCTCGGCACCGATAATGTGATGGGTGTGTTTGTTAAGAGGCAGGTTTAGACTGATGACATCTGATTGAGCGACGAGCTCGTCAAAGGAGACGTATCGGGCTCCCCCAGCCAGATCATCGCTAAGCTTGTTGCGGTTGTGGTAGCTGGCAGAGAAATCAGGATAAGGTCTCTGACTAGGAAAATAGAAGCACGAACATAGTCTTCATGCCGAAAGCGTCGGTCTTCTTCTTCATGTTGCGGCCGATGCCTCCCATTCCTAGAATACCGATGGTTTTGCCTCGAGGGTCATGACCAAGCGGCGCTGCTGGACCGCCTGTGGTTTCCAACTCAACTCGCGATCGTCATTCGCCGAAAATCTGGAAGACATACCTCGCCATGTTCCTTGTCTGAGTGATGACATGCTATAGCTGAAACCCCTCAGGGCTCCGAGTAGTAAAAAGATCGCGGTATCGGCAGTGGCATCGTCCACCTATGGGAGTCTCAGCATCTGTCCGAGATATGCAGTTCCAAAATAACACTTTGGAAGCCGATGGTCTAAAATAGCCGTTGTAGAACTCACCGCAGTAGGCACATTTGAAACACGAATGGGAGGATCCCTCCCTGACTGGATGTAAAAGAGGTCAGCCCAACGTTTTCTCCATCCTTTTCCTGAGAATACTGACGCAAGCAGCAACATCGATCTGATCATATCCAGCTCCATTATGCGAGCAGAATCTGATACTATTAGGCAAAGCATTCACCAATTCCTCATCCCACAAGCCAGTCACCGAGACAGAGAGGAAAGTGCGGAAAACTGCGACGACATTATCAAGTCTGCCACTTGCACATTCTTTGATGAATTCTTCTCTGCAGGTAGCTTTAGGCTCGATGATCTCGGTGATCTCAGCAAGCTCTTCGTATGCTTGGTGGGCGCTGGAAGAAAGGTTAGAAAAGGTTCCTTCTGAGTATTGTTTTTTTAACATATACATGTGCTTCCTGCTTGAGTTTTGCGTGGTAGGGAAAGAGAGGGTTTGCGTGAGAGTCTTACTGATCTACGTTCCCGAGGAAGAGGACTCGAGGTTTGCCCATTGTTAGGTAAGGTAGTTGTCTGTTGGTAGTCAGTCGCTTGAAATGATGTTGAGCTTTGTTACAGGGCGTGCAGAAACGGATCGATAAGAGTTGGCCGCGCCCGCCGCTAAACTTCGGCGCTGGAAAACATGAGAATCTTAATGCTCTGTTAATCAGGGGTTATGATCGTGCATCGTGCTGTGGTGACTCTAAGTGTCAATTGTGAGAGTCCAAGCAACAAGTACCTCAGAGGTACATAGCCAAGCAGTATTCGGGGCGAGTGCCCTGAAGCCTCTCAAGTAAGTTGACCTGTAGTGGAGTACAATGTAAAAAGCTTTGCAAGTATACAAGTTACAACCCGTTCCTACTGTTCCATAAACAAGCAGGCTTGCGCCAGCGAACTCGCCCGAGGACTGTACCGCGCCCAACATCAACATCCGGAAGCCCCGGCGCCGTAACCGACTAACATAGAGAAAACACACAATCCTACTCGCTAAGTCATGACCCCTTCCATGAGGCTTATCGAACGAACATCGTCTGCCAATGGCGTCGAACTATATCGTCGATTAAGCAGCTTCTGCAGCAACGGCCCTCGGTTTCTTCGTTGGCAGATCGTGGCCGTACGTGTCTTTGTACTCCGCATTGTAGCGAGCAGTGTCCTGTTTAGCCAAGTCCTCATATTTCTGTCGAGGAGGCAAGATTAGCAAAGAATTCGAACGAGACTTCACTGAAATGTACGCACACTCTTCTCTTCCGCAGAAAGCTCCTTCCACTCTTGGCCAAGCAGCTTCATGCGATCCTTGGCCAGTATGTTGTTGAAATCCATGCTGGTGGCACGGTTGGTCACGAATTGGATGTACGCAGACCGAGGTTGTTTTACAACGCGCTCGTCTCTGATCTCAGGATACTTGGGTGCCTTGCGTGCTCCCGTTGGGGCCTTTCTGTTCAGCTCTCGGCGTGCAATATTTGCTAGGCGGATTTCGTCAGGAGTGTGTCTCTCTACGAAGCTCTTGTAAGCGGCCTCTGACTCTTCGATCTTGACGCGAGCGAGGTGATTGTAGTGCTGCATCAGCGTCAGTGCTTGTGCTCCAACTTTACATTGTCAAATACTGCAAACGGACCTCAACTTCTGCCGGACCCAAGCCCTTCCAGTTGTTCGCGACTTCCTTCATGCGCGCTCCAAGAGCCGACCTTGAGTTGGCAACCGTGTCTCCCTTTCCAAGGGGACCCATAGCCTTGATCTTCTCAGAAGTATACATTGTGTAACCACTACCGTGTGCGCGAGGAGGTGGCTCCAGGGCGACCGTTTTGAGTTCAGCAGTCTTGAGCTTTTCGGCTTGCGCCTTGGTCTTTGCCTTCTGTCTCTCTTGGCGTGCTTTCATGGCGGCCCGGGCATTCTGGAGTCGCTCCTGCTGGGCGGCTTTTTGCTCTTCGGTGAGCTCTGGTCTCCTCCTCGCGGCCGCCGCCTTGCGCTTGCTGGCGGCGAGCTTCTTTTCTGCAGGCGACGTGCCATCTGCAGGCTTTGCGGCGGCGCGCTTGACGGCGCGCTTAACTGGACGGGATGGCTCGCCGACGACGCTCTTGGGCCGGCCAGGTGTCGCGTAAGTTCGAATGGGCAGGACCAGTGAGGAGGTTGGGAGCGCGCATGGCAGCGGCGCGGACAGCAGGCGCGCGGACGCCGGCCAGCGCAGCATGGCCCGTCCGATCATTGCGAGTCGACGGCGATGGGGGATTGGGAGGATATCAAATCTCTTTCGCTGCTGCCACTTCTTTCAAGCCTCCAATGCCAGGCGGACCTGCGGTGTATCTCCTTGGGCCGGGGTCGGGTTGTGAAGGTGGTACTGTCGCGTGAGGGGCTTGTTTGTTGTAGGTAGCTTCCAGAGCTGGAGGTTGGTGATCCGAGAAATAGACTTTAAAATCTACCTTACGGTAAGGTACCTTAAACCGTACGGACTACCCAACCCTTGAGGTAACTTTACACCTGGATTGAGGCTCTTCACAAATGCGGTAGAAGGTAACACACCAACCTCCTCGAAGATTTACACTCTGGCAGGCGATACCAGGGCATTGCTTGGTTCCTGAGTGAGACAACAAAGCATTGACAGACCGCGCTCTCGGTTATAGTTCTACCTCGATATACAAAGTTACCATCTCGATAGGAGGTAGCTTTCTTGACCATATTCTAGCGAACTTGTGACTTCTGAGTGAGGATGGCTTTGGCGTTGTACACCATTGAACTGATAAATAGAGAAAGAGTTTTGGTTTGATTGATTACTTCCGTTGGTACGGAGTATCAATGATCAGGTACGGTATTGATGAACTTCATGGCTTTCTGTAGCTTTATGAAGCTGAGATTACCTCACATCGATTCTCACCAGAATTGCCAGCTTGAACCTCTCGCGTTGCACTCAATGGCTTCAATGAGTATGTTCGTGCGAGAATCACATGTGTGGAATTCGAGAGCGGAGAGAAAAGCTCGTGGCGGCAAACTGTATGAAGCTTAAATTTGTCCGCTAGACAAGACAAGGTACATGTACGAAGTACCTTAACTTCACCAACTTGCTGTCTCACGTCATCGCAACCTCCACCTCCACCTCTACATGTACTGGACTATTCGGCGGCTGTGATCTGCTTTTTGCAGGGGGAGCACGTACAGAAAGAAAGAACAGCCAGCGAGAGGCTTGATTTGGATTGACAACGTAGGGACGGCGACCAAGGGCAAGAGATATGGCCCGCTCACCACCGCGTAGGAGAGAAGACGAACATCGTCGCGACGACCGCAGACACCGTCGCTCGCACAGCCGAGAAGCACGATACGACGATCGTGATCGTGGAGGGTATGGACGACGTGATCGGGACCGCGACTATGGCTCTCGCCGAGACCGCGATTATCGCAATGACGAGCGCACTCGCCATGGAGACAGAGATAGAGATCGACATCGAGATCGAGATCGAGATCGCGAGAGAGACAGGGACAGAGACAGAGATAGAGACAGACGTGTCCCGGATCGTGATGGAAGAGACTCACGCCGGGAAGGAGGAAGAGAGCATGAGAGGGACCTATCGCCGGTGAGAAGCAGCGGAAGACGGAGTACTCATGTTGACGACAACGATGACTACGGTGACCCTGACAGAAACGGCAAACGTCGACGAGAATCCAGCCATGCGAATGGTTCCCGTCCGCCATCTTCACGTGCCAGCATTGCGCCAATCGACAAGCAAGCAACTGAGCCGAGTGCAGCTGAGAAGGCTGAAATGGAGAAGCGTGCCGCGAAGGTCGCAGCATGGAAAGAACAGATGCTAGCTAAAAAAGCCGCAAAGGAGGCAGAAGCTGCTCCCACCAGCGCTGCTGCATCACCATTAGCTCCCCAGGCGCAGGCGGCGTCTCCATCTCCCGCACCAGTTCCGGCTCCGGTGCTGGCGGAAATCTCCGCCAAACCGCGTGTCAAGTTCGACCCCAAAGAGATAAAGAAGCGCACCGAGGAGAAAGTTGCGAGGTTAAAGACCGACAATGTTACACTGGGAGTTGACGCCCCTGTCCCAGCGGCCGCCAGTGGGCTGATATCTTCTAACAACGCCGTCAAATCAACCTCAAGGTCAGCAGTATCGCTTAGCGATGCCAAAATTACCGGATTCGGACTGAACAAAACCATCAACGAGAAGTCTGACAAGGCAGCGGTCAAGACTTCAGCCACTCTCGATGATGATGAGGATGTTCATCGCAAGTTTAGAAAGCTTCCTGACCTCCCTCAACCGTCGGCTGGTGGCGACGACACCATTGAAGAATACGATGATCAAGACAACCAGGATGACAATGAGCACGACCTTCGCAGCGACGAGGAAGAAGCCGAAGCAGCTCGAGAGGCGGCTCAGAAACGAGCAGAGGACGCTCAGGCTGAGCAGCAACAAGATGTTGAAATGGCGAATGTCGACGAACCTGTCGCGCCCGCGGTCGTTCCAGCCTCTACCAATAGTGTGGAGATGGAAGTAGACGAAGAGGAAATCGACCCTCTCGATGCATTCATGAGCAATTTGGACCAGAAAGCAGAGGTCGAAGCGCCTGTCAAACTCAATGGCAAGCGCACAAACCGCGAGAAGCAATTATTTGACGATGATGGCCCTACTTTGGAGGCTGTCGGCGAAGACCCCGAAGACCTTTTGAACAACCCAAAACACAAACGCAAGGATATTCCAGATGTTGACCACGCGAAAGTGGAATACGAGCCCATACGGAAGGGCTTCTACACTCAGTCAATCGAAATCGCCGAGATGCAAGACGAAGAGGTTGACAAACTGAGAGCCGAATTGGACAACATCACCGTTCGTGGTGTTGAGCCTCCAAGACCAATCACCAAGTGGTCCCAGTGCGGTTTTGGCGCTCAGATTTTGGACGTCATCCGCGATCAGAAATTTGAAAACCCTACCGCTATTCAATCTCAAGCCCTGCCAGCCTTGATGTCCGGCCGGGACACCATCGGCATTGCCAAGACTGGATCCGGAAAGACTTTGGCATTCATACTCCCAATGTTCAGACATATCAAGGATCAGCGCCCAGTGGCTAACCTTGAAGGTGCCATTGGCATGATCATGGCTCCTACGCGAGAGCTTGCAGTTCAGATCCACCGCGAGTGCAAGCCGTATCTCAAGGCTCTTGGCCTTCGCGGCGTCTGCGCTTATGGCGGCGCTCCCATCAAGGACCAGATCGCGGAGCTCAAACGCGGAGCAGAGGTCATTGTATGCACCCCTGGACGCATGATCGATTTGTTAGCAGCCAACGCTGGGCGAGTGACGAATCTGCGCCGCGTGAGTTACGTAGTCTTGGATGAAGCTGATCGCATGTTTGACATGGGTTTTGAACCGCAAATCAACAAGATCCTCAGCAATGTCCGCCCAGACCGGCAGACGGTTCTCTTTTCTGCGACTTTCCCCAAAAAAATGGAATCGCTGGCACGCAAGGCATTGACTAAACCCATCGAAATTCTTGTTGGTGGTCGCAGTGTTGTCGCGGCTGAGATCACACAAATCATCGAGGTCCGCACCGAGACTACCAAATTCCACCGAGTTTTGGAGCTGCTTGGCGAGCTGTATGAGAAGGATGAAGATGCTCGCTCGCTCATTTTCGTCGACAGGCAGGAGAGTGCCGACAATTTACTCAAGGAGCTCGGGATCAAAGGTTACCCAAGCGTGTCGGTGCACGGTGGCAGAGAGCAGATCGATCGTGATCAGGCCATTGTGGATTTCAAGAACGGCTCGATTCCCATCATGGTTGCGACGTCCGTAGCAGCCCGTGGACTGGATGTGAAGCAGCTCAAATTGGTCATCAACTATGATTGTCCAAATCACGGCGAGGACTATGTCCACCGCGCTGGCCGCACTGGTCGCGCCGGTAACACTGGTACTGCTGTCACTTTCGTGACGCCTGATCAAGAAAAATATGCAGGATTCCTCATGCGTGCGCTAGAGGACAGCAAGCAAGAAGTTCCTAGTATACTCAAAGACATGGCTGCCGAACACAAGAAGAAGGTTGCTGCCGGTGAGGCCAGCAAATCTGGATCTGGTTTCGGCGGTCATGGCGTTGAGAAATTCGATGCTGCGCGGGCTGTGGAACGTGCACATCTCAAGAGCCAGTACAAGATTGAAGGCGAACCTGAGGAGGAAGACGATAAGAAGGACAAGGACAAGAAGGAAAGCAACGTTGAGCAGCTCATCGCCAAAGCTTCTGGCATTGTCAAGTCTTCTGATGCGCCATCTGAGCAACCCGCCCCAGCACCGGCCGCAGCTCCTGGTATACGTGAGGACCTTGCGGCCCATCTGGACCGAGCCATGCAAGTCCAGAAGGCCGAAGTTCAAGCCGCACCAGCACCTGGTCTCAACAATGCAGCCGCTCGGGCGGCGGCTGCTGCGGCGGCCATCAACAGTCGCATTGGTGCCAAAGGTAAGCACATGAAGCAGAAGACATCCCAAGGATTTGCTAACAAATTTCAGGTGCAACGAGACCTGGCGCACCAGCCGACAATCGTGGTCCCGACGCGGGTGCTTTCCACGCCACGCTCGAGATCAACGATTTCCCCCAGAAGGCCCGCTGGGCCACTACGAATCGCACCAACGTGGCGAAGATTCTCGAGGCTACGGGTACCTCTATCACGACCAAGGGCAATTATGTTGCGCCAGGGAAGGAACCCACAGACGGCGAGCCGAAGCTGTATATTCTTGTCGAGGGTGATACCGAGATTGCTGTTGCTTCTGCTATGAAGGAGCTCACGACGCACTTGCGGGAGGGAACTTTGCTGGCGCAGGAGACGGAGGCGAGGGGAGGTGCAGGTGGCCCTGGTCGGTATCGCGTTGTTTGAGACTTGGGTGTAGTTGTGGTCGGTTGCGTGAAAGCGTAAATGACATTTGCCTGTGAACAGCGGATTGAGTCTCATGAATCGAGTTTCTGCTTGCGTGACCCGGATTTGCTCCAAACCCGCCGTCTTCCTCAAGTCTCAAACTTGGGTTCTTCTGCTTGAACTGTAGAGGCTGCTCGAAGTGCTATCTCGTACGCTGCCTGTGAGAAGCACTTGTTGGTCAAGCTACGCAAATGAGATTACCTCACTCAGCACGACCCCTGTGCTTTCACATGCTTACTTACTTTCTCGGGCGCTATTGACGAGTTCGGGCTTCAAAATATGGCATGCATATGGATTGAGAAGTTGTAATGCCTTCACCTGTGCTACATAGCTACGCCAGCCCGTAAACCGCTGTCAGCCGACGCACTCTCCCCCCAAAGCGTGACACCTTGCAGCGGCGCCGTGCGAAAATGGTACCTCGCGGGTAAAACCCGCAGAGGCATTTGCCGTTCTTGGACGTCATTCGTGCATCCTCGACATTCACATGTTGCTTCATTCCTTGCATTGGCGCGCTAGTAAATGCTTAGCTCATCCGGGACGGCAAGCAACAGCTGGCGCGACATCCTCGCATGTGGATGTCTCAAACAGCTATAACTCTTCAAGCCATTGAACATCAACTTCGGTAACCTCGATCAATATGGCAGACGAGGATAAAGAAAAGGCAGAGAAGCTGGCAGCAGCTAAGAAGCGCGCAAGTGCAACGCATTCGCGACCAAGAGAGCTATACTGACACGCCAGCAATAGTACGAGCAGTTGAAAAAGGAACCCGCTAAGAAGGGCAAGAAAGGCGGCAAGAAGAAGGAAAGTAAAGCGACCGACTCCAAAGCAGACGATGGTGGTGAGGATGGCGCAGAAGCGGGAGTTTCTGCGACTGACGCGCCGACCGAGGCAGAGGCAGAGGCAGAGGATGCGCCAGCGATAGAAGACGAAGCAGAGCCAGGGGAACCCGCTGCACCGGCGTTATCTGCGTCCCAACAGTCGAAACAACGCTCGAAATCCTTTAGACAGGGAGCTGGTCCACAGGCCGAAGTGCAAGAGCTATATCGCAAGCAGGCCGATAAGATTGAGGATCTGGAAGCGGAAAACAAGATGCTCAAGGAGCAAGGCGGACAGAGCGCGACTCGGCTGGCCACTGTAGAGGAGGAGCTGGAGAGCTTGCGCGAGAGCAGCAGCGATGTGGCCGAGCTGCGTACGAAGGCAAAGGAGGCAGACCGGCTCACCACCGAGTTGGCTTCTGTACAACGGCAGCTGGCGCAGGCGCAGCAGGCTGCCAAGGGCTCTAATACGCGTCGGCCATCGGGAACCAGTCCGGACGTCAGCGAGCAGCTCGCGAGTAAGACGTCTACCATTGAATCCCTGGAGCTAGATATCAGCAACCTTCGGAACCAAATTACAGATCTGCAAAGTGCGATTGCAGAGCGAGATGCTTCCACGAAAGACTTGAACGATCGTGCTCAAACAGCCGAAGCATCAACCGAATCAGTAAGGCAAGAATTGGATGCTCTCAAGGTGTCCATTGCCTTTCCCAGCAATGAGACTCAGGCAGCAAACGAGGACCCAGCAGCGCTCACCAAGCGAATCACAGTCTTGGAGTCTGATCTCCGTACTGCCAATAGCAGCCTCGAAGCTGCCGCTGCGAAAGCTACAAGCCTGGAACAGAAAATAGAAGCCCTCACAAAACTACACCGCGATGCCACAGGCGTTGCTCAGACGAAAGACAAGGAACTCGGCGATCTGCGTTCGCAACTGAAGCGCCGCGATCGTCCCTCACACGTACGAGATGCCTCTGACTTTGAGCTTGGCGAGGAGGAAACCGAGGCAGGCGAGCTTCAAGCACGTCTCCGCGCTCTGGAAGCGGAGAACTTTGACCTTCGCCGTGGAGTCTGGCGTGATAAGCGTGCTGAGATGCAGACTGGCATGGACGAAGACGGCGCAAGGCATGATTACGAAGATGTTGATCTAAACGGCCCGTACACTCCTTACGGCAAACGAGGAAGTCTTCCCAGACAGACGAGCACGTTTCAAGATGTCATTACCTCTGGCATCAATGCTTTTACAGGTCGGCCAAGGGAAGGCACGACCTCTGGTCGTGATCGGGCTACTTCTATCGGTCTCCTTAGTGAGGATGGCTTTGACGAGAATGCATTCAGACTGGCACAGGAGGAGGAAGCGAAGCACCGTATTGAGAGAATTAAGGAGGTTAAGCGAGGTTTGGATCAGTGGAGAGGCTGGCGGGTTGATGTGGCGGATCTCAGAAGATCGGGTTTGGGCAATGGTAGAGATGTAGGTCCTGTTTTCGAGGTGTAATCACAGGACCCCTTGGACGCACCGTCACTCTGTCAAGCGTATTCAGTCTCCTCAATTTTCGCATCTCTGCTCTCCTCTCATACAACTTCCTCTGGAGCACGTTACTGTTAGCATACATTCCGCATCCACGCTTGTCGAATGGCTTGGCTCACAAAGGAATCTAGCCATCTTGCTGCAGGAACAGGACACGCCACGAAGTGTTAAGCTCAAATATCATCCGACGCAAATTCCGAAACCAGAGCACCCGCCTCGTCGAACACTGAGGAAATCAGGCATCAACACGTAATATTTGCTTTCATCTATAAAATCTCATGTCGCCCAAAGTGGTATCTCCAAGTTTAGTCGTTTAGATCAGCTGCTCGAACGCACGGTTCAGAGGCGAGCGGAGAGGCTTGACATCCTTGTAGAACTCGATGGTGGCAGCAGCGCGCTTGGCAATGCCCGCTGGGGTGAACTCAAATTTCTAAGATATGTCAGTAAACCGATTGCACAGAGAGTTATGACGCAGGCGCGACTTACCGCGTAGACCTCCTTGTATGGGCCGGAGGCACCGAATCGGTTCAGGCCAAACTGCTCGTGAGAGTACTTCTCCCATCCCATGGTGGACATGACCTCAACACTGAGTGATGGGATGCCATCTGGAATGACCTGGAGCTTGTATGACTTTGGCTGAGCATCGAAGACTTCCCAGCAGGGAAGCGAGACAACACGGGCAGCAATGCTCTTCTTCTCCTTAAGCTCCTTGACAGCCTCCAGGGCGAGAGAAACCTCAGAGCCGGTGGCAACCAGGGTGATCTGAGCCTCCTTGTCCTCAAGAGCGACGTAACCACCCTTGATACCGTTCTCGATGGTTGAGTTTTCAAGTTGTGGCAGATTCTGGCGAGTAAGGGCGAGGAGAGATGGTGTGCCGGTGGATGTGAGGGCAACATAGTATGCAGCGGAACACTCGTTGCCGTCTGCTGGGCGCCATACCATCATGTTTGGCAGGGCGCGGAAGTGGGCGAGAGTCTCGATAGGCTGGTGAGTTGGACCATCCTCACCAAGACCGATGGAGTCGTGGGTCGCAATGTAGATGACACGCTGGTGCGAAAGAGCCGAAAGACGCACAGATCCGGCGGCGTAGGAGACGAAGTTCAAGAAGGTACCTCCAGCGGGGATGATGGTACCGTAGGCGGAGAGACCGTTCATGATACCGGCCATGGCGTGCTCACGCACACCGTAACGCAGGTAGCGACCGCTCCACTCGCCAATGCCGAGAGATGGTGGCTGGAAGTCGACGGCCTTCTTCCATCGGGTGTTGTTTGAGCCAGTCAAATCAGCAGAGCCGGAGAGAAGCTCTGGAACGTGCTCGTAGATGGCCTCGAGAACGCTCTCAGAGAGCTTACGCGAAGCAATGGCAGAGTCGGAAGGCTTGTAAACAGGGAGCTTTGTCTGCCAGCCCTCAGGAAGCTTCTTGGTTAGGCGACGCTTGAGATCGGCGCCAAGCTCCTTGTGCTCACTCTGGTACTTCTCAAACAGCTGGTTCCACTCCTGCTCGGCGGCAGCACCTTCAGAAGCGTGCTTGCCGTACATGTCGTACACCTCTTGTGGGACCGCGAAGGTCTTTGTTGGGTCAAACCCAAACTTCTCCTTGACCTGCTTGCAGTCATCCTCCTTGAGGGGGTTGCCGTGCACGCCACCAGTTCCCTGAAGCTTAGAGCCGAAACCAATGGTGGTAGTCAGTCTGATCATGGATGGCTTGTCCTTGACGGCCTTGCATTCAGCGATGGCCTTCTCGATACCCTCAAGATCGCTGTCACCGTCCTTGACCCAGACGACGTGCCATCCGTAAGACTCGAAACGCTTGGTCACATCTTCGGTGAAGGCACACTTGGTGTCACCGTCTGTATGGTATGTTAGTCTTCTCGCAAGT
>MWSQ01002198.1:0-161856 GCA_002116395.1 Ramularia endophylla | reverse complement strand
GATACGGAGAGATTGGATACGGAGATTGGAAACTAAGAATGGATTCACTCGTTTAGAGTTTGTTTTGTGTGGAGTTTAGGGATTATTGCAGGGCTGCACAGCCTGGCTACACAGCCCCATTCACTCGCTTATATAGGCTAGCTAGCAGCCCAGCAGACAGAGACCAAGCAATTAATAGTCCATTTTTCTACACTAACTTGCGATCGTGAACAAAGTTAAAACTTGTTCATCCCGAGAAGGAGTGGTCTGTAGCGCAGAGATTCTTCTCTTTACAAACAGACATGGACGTCCAAATTAGGTGGCGGGAAGGCAGAAGTCTGGGCAAACTTGCGAGGCCTTTGATCTAGCGAGTTGGACAGAGTTTATGCAGCAGAAACAGGGACCATATTGTACTAGAAAGTGGCGCATCTGTCATTACTTGTGTGCATCGGCCGGAGATGTCTTACACAGTATGGCTTTAGTCCGCCAGCTGTCGCTGAAAATATTGCTATAGATATGATCAGTCTGTTTCGCCGTAAAATGTAAAGGGCTGGTGTGACACAGTCTCGATCGATCCTATCTGAGTAGATGTAATCAATTTTGGATCCTTGGCGAGGCTCAGATGCTCACAACTATCACTCTCACTCATCGGCGCCAGATCGTTACCCCAGCCTCAACCCTAAGCGCGAGGCTAACCCTATCCCCCTTTCCATGCAAAGGCCTAGCTCCGTATTTAGGTAATGATGTTCCTAGTAGCTAATTCGACTGTTAGGCTCCGTCTAAGACTAGGACTTCTCATGCACCCAAAGGTCCTGAGATTATCGGCCCTTTTGCTTCAAGACGACAATGCCAGAACGTACACCCTGATCACCATGCACAATAAATTTTAGCAGGTGTTAGACACGCAAGCCTTGGTGTTGCCTCGCAGAATGCTTGCGGAGACATTGTACCAATCTGTCAATCTGGATCACAGATGTGAAACCGTGATGGAATGGAAGGCAGCGGCAAGTGATTTTGTTTCAAGACACATCCAGCCATCGAACGACTTCGACTCGCCTAGCTGCTATGAGCACTTCTTTTCCAACCTTGTATTTAGAGACTGGAAGAGGCAGCTAGATGGCCTAGGCATATTGGCATCGACAGAAAAAACTTCATTGTTGCTAAGCCGATGGTCGAGACTGCTGATGATTAGCGTCCTTCGATCGCGAAGTTCTTTTGCTGAGCTTCTCACAATCTTTTCGATCACATAAGCTAACACTCGAGTCCGGCATCAATCACTGACCCGAGCTGAATCCTCGTTGGTCCACGACCACCTCGTCCATTTTCATCACAAGCCTGCAGGTCGAGGAGCAGACGCATGCTGCGAATGCTCCGTCAGACTGCGATCCATGATCTCAGCGTATTTCTCAAAAATCTGTCCCAGAGTAGTTCCGTCTTCCGAAGGCATCGTCTCTCGATACTCATTCTTGCCTTTGTATCCGTTGGGCCGCCTGAAATGAACGGTGACGTACTTGAATCTCTCTTGGCTCAGTGCGCTCTGGCGAACTCTGACTTGACGCCACGAAGCTTCTTCGTAGCGAGCCTGGAAGAGCATGAAGCCTCTGAGCAATGCATGCCTGCCATGCGTGGCGCTACTCTTCTGCGTGTAGACGAGCATCCCGGACCCAGCTGATACCTGATCGGGGCGCATCGGGTACAGAGAGAGCCTCCCTCGGCTCAAGGGCGCGAAAAGAAACTCCAAAGGGGTGCGCGGACTGGTGTCAAGTAGCAGCTTGCTCTCCGCGGAGAAATTTTCGTAGTCGTCGTAGTCGTAGACGGACCTATCGGCCACACGTCTTGCGTACCTATCGGCCACACGTCTTGCGAGAATATCACCAGATATACCATCCGAGTCCAAGAACATGGCTTTTTGAAGCTTGGAAGAACCTTTGATCGTGGCGTGGAAAGTGCGGTCTACAATGTGGAGACAGGCCAGTGAGGTGATGGGCTCAAGATGTGTCGTTCCTCTTGCGGCGACAGCTTGGAGTCCAACCTCGATGATGATGCTCTCCAGCAGCTAAATAAAAGCCAGCGGGGTAGTAGTGGAAGACAGCACGACGGATTGGACAGTACTCACCTCCGGAATTGCGAAGACTTGGACGGCGGCCATGATGCTAGAGAAGGTCGATGTGACGGAGTACTGTGGAGGAGTATCGTCGTGTGAGGCCTGGCGGAAGAAGTGGCGTCTGATGAGGGGTGTTGGCTGATGAAGTTTGTGAAGTGTTGTTTGTCGAAGTGAAGTGATACCTCAGGTTCCCCTCCAAAGACTACCTTAGCGTGACTTCCAAGCCAAAGATGAAACAACAACACGGAAGCAACGTACAGCGTATCGGCACAACAAGGTGGGATGCGACGACCAAAGATCCGCCGTCTAGCAGGGTGGGCAGACAATTCAATGGAGCGAGACAGAGACAGGCAAAAGCCACTAGTCCGCCCCTGCAAGGATACCACTCCGATGCATTCAGTCGCTGTAGATACTTGATTTAAAGAAGTAGGAGTGGGCGCTGGGTGAATGGAGAAGTTCAGACAAAAAGAATAGAAACTTCAGAAGCAGCAGTCCAACATGTAAGCAGGTGTTCTCGACTCATGGAAAGCTCAAAAGAATGGCGCAGAATGGACTTATGAGATACTTCTTACCAGAGCTGCGAGTGGAGGAGATCTTCAAGAATAGCGACGACCGACTTGTCACAATGACACGCTCTCCGCAAGACTCCTCGAGTTGCAAAGCATTGAACCCTGTCCGTTGGCAAAGTCGCTCGTCATGCAGCGGAGAGACCCAAAATTGCAAACATCCACCTGGCGAATCCTCATATTGATGGCCTGACGTTCTACTCCCACAGGCACCCCGCCGCCGTTCAAACTTTGCTCACCTCAGATAGCAATCTTCAGCATGCCGTGGACATCAACGTTGCAACATCCCTTTCATTCTCTCACACCCTTTCGACCTCATCTCGATAGACTAGCCTTCGCATGCTCCGCGTGCTGGGAGATAGTCCGATACAAGATCTCGGAGTATTTGTCGAAAACCTCTCCCAAAGTACAGCCATCTGCGAAGCTTAGATCCTCGACATACTCATCTGCACCCTCGTATCCTGCTGGTCATTTCAGTCTCCAAATCCTTGCCGACAAAATCCTCTCCTTGCTCTGGCCACTTCGAATGAACGCCAGGAAGCCTCTGCGGACCCTGCTTTGGAAGCCTTGAAGTCCTGCAACCAGGCGCGCTGACTGTTTCCGCCTGTCTCAAAGGCGAGAAGTGAAGCCGAGTACGTGTAGAATGTTGGTCTGTCCGATCGCCTAGTCAAATTGCGCGGCAGGCAATTTGCTACATTCATACCTATCGGAGGTATCATGCGGCATCACGGTGAGTGGATAGGCAGGCATCATTGAGACAACAAACTGTACGACGTGTGTCCAAACTTGAGCAAGAGGAGAAGGAAGGGGGTCGAGGTGAAGTGGTACCTAGGTAGGTAGGGTAGGTAAGGTAGCGTCCTCACGTGGATTTTAGACTTTTCAGGGACCAGCAGCGATCGGCATCTCCCAATCTCCGCGCGCCGACGCGACACTCAGCCGTCTCGTCTCTCCAAAGAAATCGTGCTGCCTACGTACACCTCATGCTCTGACCATTCCCCTACACGCCATCTTTCTCGCCCAAAATGCGGCGAGGAGTCCTAGCATTCATCGTGTGCACCGTCATCTTCCTCGGTCTGGCGGTGCACCAAGTCTGGACGCTCCTGGAACTGCTCGTATTCAACGGCATCGGCGACGCAATCCTCAAAGACGATGTCCCTCCCGTGGGATCAGAACTCGACGACGATGAGCCTTCCAAACACATGATTCCCAAAATCCTGCATCAGACCTACATAAACACGAGCATCCCCACGGTATGGCAGGAAGCGCAAGCCAGTTGTCTGAAACTACACCCGAAGCCTGAGTGGGAGTATAAGCTGTGGACCGACGCTATGTCGCTCGACTTTATCGCGGAGGAATACCCAGAGTTCTTGGAGACTTTCAAGAGCTATCGCTATCCGATTGAAAGAGCGGATGCGATTCGTTACTTTGTGCTGGACCACTTTGGAGGAGTGTATATCGACCTGGATGATGGGTGTCAAAGACCGCTGGAGCCACTATTGCAATACCCTGCCTTTGTGAGGAAGACGGTACCTACGGGAATCAGCAACGATGTTATGGGTTCAGTTCCTCACCATCCGTTCTTCAAGTTGGTGCAGGAGAAGCTTGAGAGTTATGATCGGGGATGGGTACTGCCGTACATCACGGTCATGGCGAGCACAGGACCTTTATTCCTGAGCGTCATTTGGAGACACTACAGTGATGACGGATTTAACGTGGGAGATGGTGCGGATGGCGGCAGGATCAGGATCTTGTTTCCGGACATGTATCAGGGGAAACAGTGGAGTTTCTTCACGCATCACCTGGGAAATAGCTGGCACGGCTATGATGTGCAGCTGATCTTTTGGGTGCGTATAGATGCTCGAATTTGGTGCCTTGACGCCTTGCTAACGTGTTGTCAGATGTCTCGACATTGGGTCTTCGTAACCGCTCTCGGCTTCATACTAGGCTTCACCCTGTTGTTTCTGGGCTGGTACAGCTACCACCGATACTTCCTCAAAGCACCAAGTGATGTCCCTCCTTGGAAAGAACAGTCGATACGTGCGCGGATACCCTTCTGGGCGAGACAAACTACGAGGAGGGAATACGAGCTGGTTAATCGGCACGAAACATGAACATGGAGTTGGCATCTTGCTGTCGTTTTAGCGAAGGCGTTGGTGGTGTTAAGCAGCAGCCATCCTGGCGCTGTCAGAATGAACATCTGGTGAAACAGCATCCGTACCATTATCAGTATTTCAAGAAACAGCCAATTATTGACGACAAGGCACGTGGTATCTGGCCTTGTATGGCGCGCAAAGAAGGGAGTCGATAGGCCCGCAAGCTCATCGTTTGACAAAACGTGCTCAGCACGTGAAGTCCCCATTGGACGGTGTCGATCATTCTTGCCCACTTCGTCAATTCCGTCATAGTCGCAGCTGCAGGTCCAGAAACATAATAATTATGATACAAGAGCAACTACGTCTCTGCCCTTTCCCAGAGAAATAGAAGGACTCCAGCTCATCGTGTCGCCCACCATGTTCTGCTCAAATTTCCTAATAACATACCTCATATCCCTAGCCAGCATGGCATCCTCTCAATCCGACATCCCTATCTCTCCACCTCTCCAACAGATACTCGCCCACGCCCAACAAGGCCCATTATATACCTACCCAACCCACCTAACACAAGGCATCATTCCCAAACAAATGCATTCCCACAACGATTACTGGCGTCCTATACCCTTCTACTCTGCCCTCTCGGCCGGAGCGATCAGCGTAGAAGCAGATGTCTGGCTCTACAATAGCACTTTACATGTTGGACATGAAGAATCCGCTCTCACGAACGAGAGAACACTAGATGCACTCTACATCCAGCCAATACTGAGCGTATTGACGGCGCAGAACCCAGCAAACTCAACCTTCGTGCACGGGACAACGAAGAACGGAGTCTACGATACCAACGGCGCACAAACACTCTATCTCTTCATCGATGTGAAGACTGATGGACCCACCACCTGGCCTTTCGTCGTAAAAGCTTTGCAGCCTCTCCGCTCAGCAGGCTACCTCACAACCTACAACGGCACAGGCGTGACAGTGGGTCCAGTCACAGTCGTAGGGACCGGCAACACTCCCTTGAACCAAATCCAAGGCGTCTCTCCCAGGGACTACTTCTTCGACGCATCCCTGCCGGTCTTGAACACCACCCAATTGAACATCACATCCGATGTCTCGCCCATCGCCAGCACGTCATTTGCGTCGCAGTTCGGGGCTGCGCAGAATGGAACCCTGACTGCTGCTCAGACAAAGTTGTTGAAGAGCCAGATTGAGGTGGCGCATCATAGAGGTATTAAGGTCAGGTATTGGGATCAGGTGAGTATTACAATCCGAGGAGCAGATTGTATGAAGGAGTTCGATGCTGACTCTTGCGTAGCCTGGCTGGCCCGTAGGTACCCGCAATGCGCTTTGGAGGTTGTTGTGGAACTCGGGAGCGGATCTAATCAATGTGGATGATCTCGAGGGTGCTGCGAACTTTTGGCAGAATCAAGGATAGACTGAAAACGTGACCCACAGGCGGAGAGAGGAGATATGAGGATCGCTTTTGCCTGTTGGGATTGATTGTGCGCTGTCGGAAGAAAACACCTCCGCACGATTACGTCTTTTCAGCGAATCCTTGAGCTTCCAGATCCCGCGCATTAGCCTTGCCATTGGGAAGAATAAAGTTCTCCTTCTGATCATTGAGGACGGAGAAAGCGACCTGGTTCTTCTTGACCTCCCCGGGACCTTCCGACTTGAACTGATAGCCTCGTAGCCTATGATCTTGTCAGCGTCACCTCTCGCGAACTTCTCACGCTATGAATACCTTGGACCTTGACCAGTTTTCTCTGGCAAATGACTCTCATAAATCTTCTCAAACAGCAGCACATCCTGATCGAACATATCCCGAGCTATACTACCGCGAACACCCTCAAAGAAGAGATCCATAACATGATGATTGTGAATCTGAAGTAAGACCCAACCAAGCATCTCCTTTGCAGCAAGCAGATGCTGGATAAACGCTCTATGGTGGTTGGTACAGGCATAGCACTGGCATCCTTTGCTTAGAGGAGAAAGATCCACTGCATGTGTTGCGTCCCACATATCCACGCCTAGCGATAGCGGATCGGAGTAGGAGTGACCATTAGTGAGTGGTTTCTTCGTTGCCGGGAATGTAAAGTCCATAGCTATTCCAGCATCTGTGACTGCGCCGATGAATGGAAGTGTGAAGATGTCCATCCCACGACGAATGTGCTGGAGGACTTCGACCGGAGTTTGCGGAACCGAAAAGTCCAGTCGTGGGAAGTGCGTGAGGGTTTTTGGTAGATCGTCCAGAGTGTCCATGCTGTAGATAGCCAGTCCGGATATCTTGTCGTCTAGTTCTTCAGCTACGAGATCGACCAAAGAGACTTGTCTGGCACAAGCCAGCGGCAGCATCGAAGCGAACAGTTTCGCTTTTCCAGTATCAGCCTCTTTTCGCGCATCAATATGCTCCTCCAGCCACTCCATAGTCCGATCCTCAGCCTTCTCGACCCTCTTCTTCCCCAGTTCCCTCCCATAAGCAATATCTCCCAATGCCACGACGATATCCACCTTCAACCTCTCCACAGCTTGCGCATAGTCGCTAGCCTTGAACTGCTGGAACCCTACGGAGGTACAAATCGACACCGCATGGCTCGTATTGGAATTCGCAGCTGGTGCAACGATAGGATCTGTCCTTCTTGCTCCCAGAATTAAAAGCGTCTCCTCCGGTAACGCAGTAAACTTCCTCAGCGGGGATCCACCATTCGGAGGGCGGAATTGGTATAGCGGAGGTCCCTCGAGAGGTGCTCGTTCAATGACTACATCACACTGTGAGCGTCAGCCTTACGCATGACAAATGCGAGGTAAGGTGGTGCTCACAGTCTTCAAGAGCGTAGTAGACACCGCTTATGTGGGTATCCCGGCGGAAGGTATCTTGTGTGATGTGAGGTACCGCTCCGCGGGATGTATTACCCAGGTAATGCGGTGTTTCCATCAGCTTTCGTCCGGGAAGTGCGAGCTTGCCTATGCGAGGTCCTAGAGCTTGTTGAGAAGCTTTTATTATGGTGAACATTTCTTCTGGTAGTTGGCCGAGGGTGCCATTTGTATTGCCGTTCATCGTGTAAGTGGTCTATGATAGAGCCGTGCTGTGAGATCGTGGTAGACTTTCACTTCTTCTTGTCGCGCACGGACAGTTTCTCTGAAAACGCGCTAGTACGCGCTAGCCAAGAATACTTGCAACTTCACGCGTTGCACTTCACCTCGTGTCAAAACCACCGATTTCTCTTACAACATGGCCAACCCACGCGGTCACCTCATCGTCTTCGAAGGTCTAGACCGCTCAGGCAAAAGTACACAATGCACAAAACTAGTCGAACATCTGCGCTCCCAAGGCAAAGAAGTCTTCCATCAACGCTTCCCGGATAGGACCACCGTTATTGGCCAGATGATCAATGCCTATCTAAGCGGAGCAAGCCAGCAAGAAGATCATGCCATTCATTTGTTATTCTCTGCGAATCGATGGGAAGCCGTGGAGTCTATTAAACAGCGCATCGCGGCAGGAACGACGGTCGTGGTGGATAGGTACTACTACTCCGGATGTGTATACTCTGCTGCAAAGCAGAATCCTAGTATGGATCTGGAATGGTGCAGGCATCCGGAAGTGGGATTACCGAGGCCAGATCTCTGTGTTTTCTTGGACATCAAGGCGGAGGATGCGGCGAAACGGGGAGGGTTCGGGACCGAGAGGTATGAGAAGCAGGAAACGCAGGATCGTGTGCGGGGCCTGTTTGGAGAGCTGAGGAAGCACGAAGATGAAGCCGAGGACATTGTAGTCGTTGATGCTGGAGGAAGTGTAGAGGAGGTGAAGAAAGCGATCTATGATATCGTACAAAAGAGGTTGGAGGGTATGGAGACTGGATCAGCGGAGCTGCGAGTCATTCGGCCGTGGTGACATCTCAGGTGCGTTATACGATCTGGAGCACTACCTGTGAATGAACTGGAAACCATCATGGTGTACTGAATTCTCAAACTGCATTCCATATCAGCCGCGCTTTAGCGACTACGAGCGGCTCTCAACACGAACCTTGGCATTGCCAAAAGGTTTCCGTCCGAGACCACCCACAATATCTTGCTTTTTTTTTGCAAACTTGATATCGGGGCGACGTGCTTGGCATCACAACTCTTTGAAAGACGCTGTCTCTCGCGACGCACCGATCGTCCTCTGGAGGCCCAAGAGCTTGCGGAACTGCTCAGCTGCTCTTTCGATGGCGGGAACGCCGAAAAAGGCGATCAGACCATACAACCGACCTCATCTCGACCACTTTGATCGTCTGCCCCTAGACGTTCTTGGCTGGCTCTTCATCGACCATGTACTTCTCGAGGAACCCTGCAGTCCAGCGACAGCTTTCTGTTTGCCCATCTTCCGTGTAACGGCGCTTTAGTAAAGTAGCAAATAGGTCGAAGAATCCTGGAATTTCCGACAGACGCTGCATACGCTCCGGAGTCTTTGGTGAGCGGCTGCCCCATATCCAACCATGGACAGTCATTGCCACCATCGCTTGGCATAGCTGAGAGTCTGGAGCCGCAACTTCGAATGCTAGCGCCACGACGCTACTGTGGACTCCGCCACAAGACATCCTGATTCGGAGGAATCGCAGCATGGCCTCGTTCTGAACCTTGGGGACTAGAAAAGCATCACCAAAGCTCCAGAGACGGATTAGACGCAGTTCAAACCCGAGACTGATTGCCAATCCCTCTTCCATCTCAGCTTGCGCATTGATGGGCATCACAAAATCCGGAAGAGTCTTGTTGGTTGCGTAGTAGAGAAAGAGCTCCAAAGTGTCCTTGTTGCAGCCCGGTAGCTTCAGCGTCCGCGTCTCAGCTTCCACGAATTCGCCTTCGAGCGCCTTGGTGAAGTAGTCGGAGGATTTGCCTACAAATAAAAGTCGAAAGTCAGCACAATGTCAAAGCTGCCGGGATATGCAAAGGCTCCGGAGCAATCTCTCCGAGACCAGGGCCGAGTTAGAGGCCCTCCGATTGTCACAATTTCGGTTTACTGCAGTGAGATACAGTCGATTTCATTAGCACTCTTCTCGACTTACACAGTAGGGCTTTGGAAACCGTGAATGTCTCCGGGCAGTCCTCGAGCGTGATTGTGATGAGCTCATCGTGTGCAAATGGTCTGCGGAGAGTCAGTGTCGGTGTCGGCCTCAGTCTTTTCGACGCCAGCAAGGCTTACCTTACGGCGGCGGCGATGTCCTCCGGTGCAGCTGTGATGGTCTCAGCCATTGTACTTGCGGTCGTGTTGATGGGAGCTGGGCGTGGGAGGAGAGATGCAGGATCAGCAACTTTGAGATGTTGAGTGAAGGTGCTTGGTCCGGGTGCAGAAAGAAAGTAAAAGAAGGACGTGGAATTGAGGAGTGGGACGCCAAGGTCACGCTAACGGGAAACTCTTCATTCACTCGCAAAGTCCCTACTTGAGACTACTCGCCTCATTGGCGCTGTCTCGTGGAACAGCTTTCTCCGCACTCCCCTGCCATCTTCTCGTCCGAGCAGTTTAACATGTGCTTCCGACGTCTTATGTCGCAAGAGATGCAGAGCCAGGTGCTTCGAAGCTCGCAGCTTACTTGTCTGTCTCTCATTCGGCAACCATATACTCGTCGTGGTCGTGTGAACCTGACGGCGTCCAACCGCCATCTTCCTCGACTGTGCCCAGATGAATTGTGAAGTCGTAGAAAAACCCGGGCACCGCTGCGATCCCGTCCATTTCCTCTCGATCGAACGGCCAAAGCTTCGCAAGACAATCACCAACTGCCTCCCCCAGGACCGCTCTACGCAGTGGCGAGCCATCTGCAGAGTTCCCATATGCTACTTCGATCAGCCGAAGTCCGGTTGTGACAAGGCCGAGCGTCTCCAGCAGTCGGGCCATCGCTGCATTCTGAAGTGTCGGTAGCATTAGATATTCGCCGAAAACCCAAAGCCGGGCCAGCTCTACTGCCCTATTATCATCATCTGAAGAAAGGCATTCTTTCTTAGGCAGCTTCTTTGTTGCGAGATGGAAGAGGAAAAGCCGGAATGTCTTCTCATCACAGCCTGGCACGGAGAATCTGTGAGTCTTAGCTTCGTTGAAGCCGCCGTCCAGAGCCTTCTTGAAATATTCTGCCGAAGAACAGAGCAGAGCCTTCGACACGGTGAAAGTGTGTCCGCCGTCCTCCAAAGTGATGGTGACCAAGCTATCATTTCCAAAGGTGCTGAAGCTCATGTCAGCAGACTCTCATTTCGCTCGCGGAGGCATGCTCACTTGGTGACATTGCCGACTTCGTCCATCTTGTCGAACCTGGGTGGATCGATGATTGCCAGAGCCGATATGGGCGGCACCGATGTTCTCGCCGTCGTTTGTGTTGAAAGTGCAATTGAATGCTGAGGGTGTGTCGTTGAAGTGTGTGGAAAGTGGTTGGTGTTTGGGTTTGTGATGGGCGAGAAGGTGAAGCTGGACTTGGAGCTTGAAACACGCTAACTTTCATTCATCTTAGCTACTGATACTATTACCAAAACTTCGCCGCGGAAAACCACGCTCACTCATATCTGGTTCCTTGATGAGAACAAGATTTCCTGCCTCGCACTGTCTTCCCGCATGTACTCGTTGCTATGCTTTGACCTCGGAGTCAACCCAAGAAATGCTCTGGACATCTTTGCTGAGCTTAAAAGTACCATACATCAAGTAGTGGCACTCTCCCACTACTCAGCAACGAAATAGTCGAGGTAGTTGTTTTCCTCTGATGGTAGCTTGATCTCACCTTTGTAGACCTCTTCCATGCGGACAATGAACTCGCGGAAAAAGCCAGGAATTGCGCCAAAACCATCCAGGTAGTCATTGTTCTGATCGCCATAAGTCATCCGGTTGCCAACGAACTCATCCAAGAAGACTCTTCGTAAAGCTGATCCCTTCGCCGTGCGGGCGTACATCATCTCCATGGTATCCGGTTCCAACTCCCCCACGATTGCATTAAGGTCCTCCTCGAAAATCGCATTCATAGCAGCATTCTGGAGTTTTGGCATCAGGTAGGCATCAGCGAATATCCAGAGTAGTATCATTCTCCGTCCAGTCTCCGCCCAGCATCCCTTGAAGTAGCAGGAATGCGGGATCGCATTAGTGGCAAGGTAATGTAAGAAGATCTGGAAGGTGTCGCGGTCGCAGCCCGGCAGTACCAGTTTGCGCGTGTTGGCTTCTTTAAAGCGTCCAGTCAGTGCCTTTTTGAAGTATTCCGACGCGTGACAAAGGGTCGCTTTCGAAACAAGGAAAGTCTCGGCGACATCTTCCAAGGCGATCGTGACGAGCTCATCATGGCCAAAAGTCCTATGAGCAGTCAGTGGAGCTCCAGCGGCGTCAAAAAGCTCAACCTACCGAATTGTCTCCTCGAGATCTTCGTGCTCTGCCCACTGCATGGTCTCCTCGTGCTCTCCGTGCTCACTCATTTGAGTGTAGTGACCAATTTCAGTTCAGGTGCGGTCGATTTGAAGTGTGGGTATCGAATGGAGATGTAGGATATTCGGAGTTGCGATGTGAATGGTGGATGTTGGAAGCAGAGAGTAGACTTGAAGGCAAATGTAATAGTTCAAAGTGGCTTGTCGAGGGTATTGTGACGAGAGAATGATAGTAGTGAGGTCACAGATGTGTTTTGAAATCTGAAACGCGCTAGTGTGATATACATTCACTTCACATTTAGCGTCCAGTATTGGACACGGGAGGTGTGTGAACTCCAGGTCTCCTGGGATTTGGTAAAAGGTCTCCAGAAGTATCCCAGCGAAAGCACCATGGCTTCCAGGTCATTCATGCGGATGTGTCGGAGCTCTGTGGCATGGCCGAAGACTAACCAGTGGCGGTGATGAAGTGAAAAGCAGCGAAAGGATAGTAATCTCCGTTCATGAGCGAGTGGCAATAAAGACCGCCTATGACTCAGTTGTCCATTTGCTACAGAGTATGTTGAACGAGGAGTGTTGTCGTTGAAGTAGCTGTTAGACGGTCCCTGCTATAGATTTTGAATATTGAATGTACATTTAGGTAATTTAGTCAATTTAGTTAAAGATTGAATTAAATTAAAGATCTTTAAATATTCAAATATTCACTACCCTCGTATACCCGCTAAGATGCCCTATACCTCCTACTAAGATGCTTAGGTTTCCCTACCTCCGAGATGCCTCCTACTAAGATGCTTTCCCCTAAGATGCTTCCCCCTACCGAGATGCTTTCCCCTAAGGTACCTACTCTCCCCGATATACCTACCCCGCCGAGATTCCCGCTAAGATACGTAATAGTATAGACCTACTTTCGCCCGCCGAGCGGACCCTACTATTTACAACTCCGGTATAGATTTTAGCTACGATAATAGCTTTTATATATATCTAAATAGAGTCTATTAAAGTAATTAGATAATTGTATACAAAATAAGCTACTTATTATAAATTTCCGATGTGTTTTCGTAAAGTTACTAATAAGTTCCCTTTATAGTCTAAATCTAAGTAAAGTTTAATATATCTTTAGTACTAAACTCTAAAAGTCGATATTTTCTCTAAAAAAAGCGATAACATATTAAGTAACAACGATATCTAGAGTTTTATATAAAAAGATTTTAGGCTTATATATAAGCTATAGTTCTGTCTATCTAGATTTTGTAAAAAGTGTATATAGCTGTTACTATATGCTTATTACCTTACCCTAAACCTAACCCTAAGCAGCTTCTACCTCCGGAGCATTAAATTCTTAAATAAATAGTTAAATAGTTAAATAATTCATATATAAATTAAATCCGGCCTAGAAATTCAATTCAGTTAATATTCAAAATCTATAGTCCCTGCGGTGGCTCTTCGATGCAATGCTTGCATTTCAAGACAGTAGGGAGCTTCGGAATGGCAGAGCTAATGGGCCAACGGCGAAGAGATTGAGAAGCTCGAGAATCAATGCTGAGAGTCTCCCACGACGACAGCTGCGATCTCCTAGGTTACGAGAGCTAATGGGAGATCGTACCGGCCTTTATTATTCCAAGGAAGATGGCAGGGAGATGCGACTGTAGAACACAGTCCATGCCTTCCATTGGATGCTAGTACCTCCTAGGTCGGCCGCGGCCGATCACTATCGACACGATGTCTGTCAGTAATGCCGTCCCCGGGATGCGGTTGAAGACACCGGCAAGCTTTAAAAGGTCTCTTCTGGCTTCATCCCGCTCATCTGTGCCGCTCTGATGCTACTCGGCATAGAAATCTCGATTGCTCCAAAGAGAGAGAGAGACAGAGAGAGAAAGAAATCACGAGAGAGCGAATCTCAACGGCGCGGGCAGTAGACCACACGGGATTCTGCCACGACCATCTGGAGAGCGCTTGAGCGTCGCCAGGCTCAGTCCGCCACTCAGATAACTCGCATTCGAGTACCAGCAGTGCAGAATCTCTGGCATACCTCGATAACCTTTTGCTCCAGTGACTACGACTGCAAGGCGCTAACTCAATGTCCATTTGCCTTAAGAAAGGTTTGATTATTTCGAAGTATGATTATGTACATATGATCTTGACCCGGTGAAATTCATTCGCAACGAAACATGCGATAAACGATTTGTGTCTGGTTCCATTTCGTCGGCGGTCATCAAAGCTCGCAAGAGTGTCGGCCTGCGGCGATTTATTTTTCTCTTTTCGTTTTCTTGTCTTTGGCGGCTTTCTTGATCTTCACGAAGAGAGCCAAGAAACCATCGATCGCTCCAAGCTGGAGCATGTTGTCCTTAGAGTAGCACTCCCTGGCTTCATACGATGTCTCGTCCATGTTGTCGATGATGTGCCGCACTAGAAACTCGCACAGTTCCATGTTGCCGGATGCTACATCAAATGCCAGGCGAACAGTCCTGGACTCGACTTGCTTGTACTCCATAAAGTTGATGGTTTCTTCCATGGCTTTGACCTGAAGCTTCGGCACAGAGTACGCACGACCAAAGGCCCAAAGTCGTACCAAACGATCTAGCACCTCTGTAGCCACACCCTGCTGTTCTGTAGCCACATACTGCATGTCGTCATCGTCAAGCCAGAAAGACCAGCCGGATCTCATATCACGCAAGAAGAGCAGGAACAACCGGAAGGTAAGCACGTCACACCGTTGAAGACGAATGGATTGACCTGTGATTTGTGTTAGGCGTTGTCCGATGAGAAGGTTGTATACTAACCGGTGGCTCCGACAGACGGGCTACTGAGTAACTTCTTCATCTCGCTTGACTCGGCGCATAACAGTGCCTTAGAGATGCTGAAAGTCTCAGGATGATCCTGGAAGGTGACTGTGACGATCTCGTCGCTGATGATGTGCCTGGCGCCAATTAGCTAGTGTCAAGGGGCGATAGGCTCACTGGCCTACTTGGTGAGTTTCTCGGCCGTTTCCTCCATGGGGAGGACGACATCACTCTCCGAAAATTCGCTCATGTCGGAGTCGTCCATATTCTGCATTGATGGTGAGGGAGCAATCAAGTGTCAACAATGTGCGGTGTGCTGATTGCTGATGAGGGAAGAAGTTCGCGTCAATGGTGGAGTGTCGGCGTTGCGGTCAATAGGGAAGGAGCGGCGGGTTCGGGTTTTGACGTTTCGTTCTTGCCATGTGATGCCACCGCTATCACATATTTGCATCTCCTCTTGCTGCATCTCTCCTCACTCAGTGCTCAATACTGTTCATCGGTCAGCTGAAGTCTCTTAGGCGTCGCACTGCACCCTGGTGCGTCGAGACGCCATCTTCGTACATTGCTTCCATATATACTGCGCGTGGAGTTTCCCATCACTCATTCGACATAGCTGATCAGTAGCGATTCATTGAAATCAAGCTCGCTCGCTCCCAGCTCGAGGACCTGTTTGGTCCACTCACGACAATCACCGCCGGATTTGTCTGCAGGGTGCTCAAGGCTGCCATGGCAAGGCCAATGAAACTCGGGAAGTTCGTGTGGTCTATGGTATCGCTAGCATGCTGAAAGCTGCAATCGCGGCAGCCACACCAGCGGCCACAGCGAGAGCTCCATCTGCAGAGCGATGGCAGACTTGCGTTTCCAGTGGTACTCGCTAGTCCTTCGAAAAGCTTTTCTGTGTCTCACCCGGCTTGCTGTACAACTCATTGCTCAATCAGACCAGTCTGCCAAACAGCCTCGATAGTCTGAGCTGCCAGAAGGTAGTTCCCAGGTGGGACCGAGTGTGGCAGGCCTAAGATGCGGACGTCCTTTGAGTTTCCCAGTTACTCAATTTTTCTTGACCCTCCTTCCTAGCTCGAAACAGAGCGTCTCTAGACTCGGCTTCTGCTCAACTAAGCCCGGTGCTCAACTAAGCCCGGAGAATTGGACAAAGTCATTGCAGAGGTTCATTCCGTGAACGTCTCCAAGGACTTTCAGATTGGAATAGATGGCCTGAGTACAGCAATGTGTGATCATCGTAGAGGTGGTCTTGCCCTGAGACCGTCAAGTTTCGTAAGTACAGCAGTGCAGAGAGAAGACGGGTCGGATAGTAGATGCAAAGGCTCCAGATAAGACCTGTCTAATGAAGAAGATCCTGCGGGCTGGCTTCGCGTGGGAGAATGGGACATAGCAGGGGAGGGGAGGCTTGAGACAGGAGCAGCGGCGGAGAGATCGTTCTTTTTTGTTTCCGCAATGGTAGCAACGATGGACAATCGAGATGGGGAAGGATTGAGAAGCATTGTCGAATCACCTGAATGTGATAATTGAGCGAAACAAGACAAGCTGGCCAAGAGCAGCTTGCCAATGCGTCCACTGCATGGGAAGACTGGTCATCTGCGTCTCTGAGATGACGCTGTCTTGTGGTGTTGATGTTGTAGTGGTCATTCAGGTGCTTCATCATTCATGTCTCACATCGTCACCTGAGCTTGGGCCATCTTCGGAGACAGCTTACTCCTTCTTGTTCTTCCTCATAACCAGTTCCTCCTTCTTACATCCACACTCCACACAACAACAGGATGGCGAATAAGAATCGGCGTCTCGTCAAGGAGATCCAGGATATTCTAAAGGATACCCACTCAGGAATCACCGTCACAGCCCCCGATGGCACCTCCGATATCACCGACTTCACGCACTTTCGAGGGCACTTCAGAGGTCCACCAGACACACCGTATGAAGGCGGCCGCTACGAAATTGACATCCGCATAACCGGAGAATATCCATTCAAACCGCCCGAGATGCGCTTCATCACCAGGATCTGGCATCCTAACGTCTCCTCCCAAACCGGCGCCATCTGTCTCGACACCCTCGGCACCGCCTGGTCCCCCGTTCTTACCCTCAAAAGCGCTCTCATAAGCCTGCAGTCCCTGCTTAGCTCGCCCGAACCGAAAGACCCACAGGACGCGGAAGTAGCGAACATGCTCCTCACCAGACCCGAGGAATTTAAGCACGTGGCTCGGGAATGGGCGCAGAAGTACGCACGAGCTGCGCGTCCGAAGCCTGGAGATAGCAAGACTGGTGCTAGTTCTTCCGCGCAGGTGGCGGGCCCAGGCGCGGAGGAAGCTGCTAAGGACAGGAAGAAGCGTGAAGAGGCGAGAAGGAGAGCGGCGTACGATGGCTACAATAAGAACATGGTTGATCGATTCGTGCAGATGGGCTTTCAGGTGGAGCAAGTTGTTCAAGCTTTTGCGTATGTGGGGATCGAGAAGGCTGGTGGAGAAGAATATCAAATGGAGGAGGAGTATGAAGGGGACATTGTGGCGAGACTCTTCGGTGAGGTGTAAGAACTGACAGACCAACGAGAGGGGTTCTTTCAAGCTCTGCATGGCTATGATGACTCTCGCAGACAGAGAGAGATGAGAGAACATATCGGGAAGGGACTACGAGGCATGAGAGCGAGCACAGTGGTTGCCTCGACTCGGCTTATTTCCTTCATTCTACAACGAGCAAAATGTTGCTATGATTACTGTGCATGCATAGCGGGTGGCGCGATACCAAGCAAGCAGTCATAACTGGGGCATGATATGAGATATACGACAAGCAATCATTTTTTCTGCTTTCTGTATCTCATGTCAATCGCAACCGGGTCCTCCATACGCCGCCCTTTGGACCATGGAAGTAGATTGCCCGTGCACCTGGGACGAACAAAAGCTGAAGAATGGTACCGAATCTCCACGAAACCCTTTCCTCTTCGATGTGGCTTCTCCTCCGCGCATCGGGTTGTATGCGACGTCTGAGAGGCCTCAGCTCTTCGTGACCAACCTGTCGAGGGAAGCACTCAAAAGACACTGATCTGCTTCAGCTCGCTTCCATCCGGGACTCACAGACGCTGCCGCATTCGACGGGCTTTGTGCTATGCGCAGAGGGTGTTTCGAGCACTTACTGTTCACGCTGGCTAGGATGTAATGTTTGCCTTGAGCGAAAATCTTCGGACTGGAGGCATCTTTTTTATGTCACTTCTTGGAAGCAGCAAACTGCACTGCCTTCAAAGATGGTTATAAAGTCGCCATTGCACCCGCGATAAAAGGCCACTCATTCAAACACCCAACTTCCTTCGTTCACCAACCATCCCAACACTTTCGGCACTCAAGTCTCATTCCCAACCATCGACCCTCACCATCATGTCAAAGGATAGTCAATTTTCGCTCTCCGTCAATGGAAGAGCCGAGCTCCCGCTGCTAGCTGAGCGGGCCATCATCAACGTCTCCGTTTCCAGCGAAGGTCTCGACAAAGCCAAGGTTTCGACAGACATCATTTCTGCTGCGAAGCAGATTGAGTCCATGCTTCGCGAAATGTCGGCAAAAGACGAGACACCTGCTGCGAAAGCTGCTGCGGCACTCGCTCACTGGTCCAAGACTTCTCTGTCTGCCACGTCTTATGTTCCACCAGCTCAGCCTCGCCGTCACTCTGAACTCTTCAGAGAAGAGGCAAAAGAGCCCCCTCGTCGCTACCGTGGAATCATCCAGTTCGACGTTCGCTTCAAAGACTTCAACGCGCTCGGATCTTTCTCCACCCGGATATCCTCTATCGAGCACGTGGAAGTCAAAGACATCAATTGGACATTGACAGAAGTCACCGAGGCCAAATACCGGAGCCAGCTTCGCAAAGATGCGGCCAAAGACGCTTTGGCAAAGGCCCAGGACTACTGCGAGGTTCTGGGATGTGTCAAGCTACGACCAGAAAAGATGCAAGACCACACATTTACGAACCATGGTCAAGCCGCACACGGGATGCAAATGCATTCTATGGCTCGCATGGGCAGGGTTAGGTTTAGTGAAGTTCAGGATGAGGCAAAGGAGGAGCTTGAATTCACTCCACAGGAGATCAAGATGACGATGGATGTGTCCGTCAGCTTTCGCGCGGAGCCAGTGTTTTGAGGCATCAGGATCGTGTTATCGTTCGCGTTGAGTGATTGCACTTGAGAGACCGTGTAGCGAAATCATTTGTTGTGCTGATGAGATTTGTATTGAGGAAGTCTTGGTCAACGAGGCGAAGAATGAACCGCGGATTGAGCTTTTGCATCGACCGAACGTAGGTAACCTACGAAGGCTGTCTTCGACATTGAAAATGCTCAGCTGGTGTTAGAGTAAGCTTTATGTCTCCGTAATTACCTAAAAAGACGGCATTTGCTCTTGCCATCGAATTCCAGATTGCCCGGCTTGAATAATCCGGCTTAAATACCTCTTCGTATCCCCCCAGCCACGCGCCAGCCACACGCTAGTGATTCCTTGCACAACACCACCACCTCCCGACCCGATGATTCTTCTCCTCGCCGCAGCGGCAAGCACAACTAACAGGCGTGAATAACGCGATGGCGTGTAAAGTCAGGTAGGTGGGTCTGCTCCTTCTTTTCCCACACATGGATCTTTCTTCTTCTTGCCACAACAAACTTTTGCACGACAATGAGCTCACCAGTGCATACTCCCGAGTCTCTGGGCTTCTCCCGCTCAGACTCGAAGAACCCTGCCGCCACGTGCAAAGGTATCACTGGAAATGGACGACATTGTAGGCGAGCGTTGGCGGTTGGAGGGAAGAGCATCAGGCAGGGTGGCAATGGAGATGGGCCGGAGTATTATTGCCATCAGCACAAGGATCAGGCGCAACTTGGAAGTGTGCAGGTCGGGAGGAGGAAAGATGATGTTATCCGAGAAAGGAGTTCGATTGAGACTTTGGTCCAAAGATTGGGAATCTCAGAGAAGAAGACAAAAGGCGCTGGCCGGCGGGACAGGCGGACTGAAGAGAAGGACTTTGCCCAAAGTGAGGGAGACGAAAGTCAGACATCCCTTCCTGAACGACGAAAAGAGAGCCACCCGACTCCCAAAAAGCGACCGACCAAGCAACCTGGTTTCTGGGCCTCTCTTTGCTGCGCAGGAACACCACGTGATGATGACGATTACGTGGAAATCATCCGCCACCGAAGACGCATGGATGCGCAAACAAGACCTTCTGCCCAGGAATATCCGACTGGAACAACTCTAAGTCGTCCGACACCAGACAGAAGGGCATCTTCCAACACTGCCACCAACAATCTCCTAGCTCTTCTTCCACCTCATCTTTCTCCCGAGATCACTTCTTCTCTGTTATCCGAGCTCGTCAAACCCATCTCTCCAGCAGATGAGGAAGGCTACATATACATCTACTGGCTAACGAAAACCGGTCCGCAAGAAGACACAGCAAGGAACCTCCTAGCATCTTCCTCAAAGCAAACGAGCAGCAGAAGAATCAGCGAGGTCTTGACCTCCGAGCAGACTCGTCCTGGTACCATCATGCTAAAGATCGGTCGCGCAAGTAATGTCACACGACGCATGAAAGAATGGGAGCGACAGTGTGGCTTCAAGCTCAATCTTGTGCGGTGGTATCCTTATGCTGGGCATACGAGTTCTCCATCAGCATCTCCTGGAAGAGGAAGCGAAGCGCACAAGGTTCCCTTTGTTAAGCGTGTCGAGAGGCTCATCCATCTTGAACTCGCTGGTCAGCAGGTTCGAAGGCAATGTGCGGCTTGTGGAAAGGAGCATCGGGAGTGGTTTGAAGTTCAGGCTACGAGGGAGGGCGTGAAGGCTGTTGATGCTGTTGTCAGGAGGTGGGTGGCTTGGGCGGAAGGAAGGGTTTGAGTATGATGGCGCTGCTGTCAATAGCTTGATGTCTTTTGCGACGAAAAGCGAAGAAAAAGATGAGGATCAATTCGGTGGCTGGCTTGGCGTTATCATTACTGGAAATGTGATTGCTCGACTTTCCCAGAAAGTTATATGCATGCTTACAAGCCACGACTATGCTACATTCTATCCTGGAAGGACCGTACTTCTCGTTCGTGGCCACGCGGGCTGCTGGCATCTCCGTGGCGATTGCCGCTTTTCGGACTCTCGTTGCGATATCAACCTGGAAGGCTCAGATATGCTCGCTTCTGTCCCCACTTGCACCGCTTAAGTCTTTCCTCCCGACCGCGCATGTCCGAGCCTACATTCAATCATTGACAAGACACTCTTGGCAATCTGAGTGAATGTCTCAGAAAGACAGCTGCCATCTTTTTCTCGGTAGCATTTCCAACCCGGTACTTTACCTGGGCGGGCTCGCGCCTGCATTTTCCAGGCCATGCCAAGACCTACAGTCGGGTTTGGACTTCCTGACCTGTCTCCTTATGATGCTCTTCAGATCTTCGCCTCAGGCTAAAGCCACGCACTTCCTCTGAAGTAGGAAATTCCTTCAAGCCTGTTACTTTATTGGCCGGGCTGGCCAAAAAGTATATATTCGCTTGCGGACTATAAATGTCCTCAATTCTGAGGCTTTCGCATTTGCCATCTTTCGATACAATATATGTCACTAAATACCATCGCCACCGGACATGGACATTGGAAGTCGATCGTCAAGATGGCTGCGATGCTGCGCAGCACTCTTGATCGTCCTCGGAATCGCAACCCTGGGCAATCTCCTCAACACGCCTCCGCAATTTCAAATATTTCCATGGATGAAAGTCGCAAATCATGTCACACACCACAGATTCGACGTGTCGAAAGTCGTCAACGTCGGAAAGACATACGGCAAAGCAAGGTCCTTCAACATCGACAGTCCGTATCAGATCATAGGGCCGCTCTGCCCTGCCGAATTCCTCGACATCGATCAATCGTTCAAAGTGTCAGGGCCACTTTTCCCAGCAGATTTGTTCGATACTGCGCCGGTCAACGTTATCCAGATCTTCGAATCCGCTCCACCATTCATCGCTCGATCGTTCGAGATCGCACGGGCACCCAACCCGCTCTCGCTTGCGGTGCCATCGCCGATCAACATCAGCTCAACTTCGCCCAGCCCTCTGCGGCAAGTCGATACCGGTATCAATAACAGCTGGCGTTTGACGAATAGAAGTCATCGCACTCGACACCGCCAAAACCCGAGCAGAGCCCTGCGAATGCTCAAACTGACTGTAAAATGCCTTGAAGTCATGGAATGGGTCAAGATGATTGCACGATGGCTTGAAGCCATGACATGGGTCAAAATGATTGCACGACGGCTTGAAGTTATGCAATGGATTGATATAATTGCACGATGGCTTGAATTTGTGCTGAGAGTGAAGGTTATTCCTTGGTTCCACGCTGTCTACTCAGTTGGCTTCAAGCAATTTTTCGTCACGATATCGGACAGATGCAGGGCCCTTACAGACGCTGGCACTTGTCAAGCATCAGCATTACGACAGAGGCCGTCAGAACGTTCGGATACACCCATGGAGGGATCGCCTGGCCAACCTTCAGCCCCGTCTGCCCAGATCGTTGAAATGAAAGCTGCCGCTTCCAAGCAGGAGGTCTTGTTGTCTTGCTTCCAACAGAAGCAAAGCTTCGTCGCCTGTCGCGAAGTGAATCGCACAGGGTCTGCGGGTATGAGCCTGGATCCTCACGATGTAGTCTGTACAGTGAGCGGTATTCACTCTCAACGCCACGATTTACCAACAGAAGACTATCAACCGATAGAGGACTGCCAATCGATAGCGGACTATCCTTTGATGGAGGACTATCATGGAGACCTCACACGCCCTGATACGTCTGTGGGTCACTGGTACGGACGATTCAATCCTCTGCTATATTCAAAAGCTTCAGGCCAACAAGCTCGCCCTGCTTCAGCATCCCTCCCAAACGATCATCACCCTGGGTTAACCGCAGCTCAGGCGGTATTTGGAGTCGAAGAACTCCTCGAAATGATCCTTGTTGATCTTGCGCACGCAGCAGTTGAGTATGAGCTTTCCAACGATGATTACCATCAACGCCAAATGGAGCCTCTCGAAACGCTTTCTCGTAAGTCCTAGCTCTCCTGTAGTATTTGTCACCTTCCGTGTCGCTATGGAGACAGATAGGCCGAAGCCCCGGCAATCACGCTGAAACTGTCCAGCTTCACTCACTCCACACCATCGTTTTGCCATCCTTCATCGCCTCATACTCGTCTTTAGATACTCTTGTGGAGGTTTGCTAACTTGCTTTTGTCCAACGCAGGTCTAAAAATGGTCAACAGATTATTCAATTCGACAATCAGCGCCTCCCACGAATTGAATCGACTTGTGCACGACGAATATCCAGTCCCTCCTCTGCCTATCGCACCTTTACGCTGGCTTCTGGTCAACAAACTCGGTCTCGTTGTCAGCCGTGAGCAATTCTACGACCCGACTTCTCTCGTTATCTCCCTTACGTCCCATACGGGCTACCGCATGGAAACAAGGTTCAAAAACGAAGTGGTTGTCGACCTCCGCTGGAGAGGTCAGGGTTCTCCAATTGACAAGCTAAAGAAGTTTCAAAGTATTAGTGGTAGCCGGGCCTCCTGGAAGCAGATCAAAGCCACGAAGGGTATGAAGGAGGAGGGCACAACTGGGTTCATCTGTGTGTGGTTCTATCGACCGCCTCACCATGAAGGTGTGACGTATTACGAACAGCATATGGAACTCGACTGTGAAACTACACTTGGCGATGTGCTGCGTATATACACTGAGATCTCGAGTCGCAGTGGATGGGAGCATGCTCAGGCGAAGCAGAGGTCCCGAGCTTCGCATTGGCAAAGAGTCAGTGGTTCTCGGGGAGATTATTGACAATTTGCCGGCCACGGGACTATCTTTTCAAGCAAAAGAAGCCTGTGGGTCGGCAAAGTTGTGCTGAGAGGGACTAGTGCGGAGTCAGATTCAGGAGAGAAATATCAGATGTGTCACTTGCCTTGCTTTGCTGTACCACAGTCTGCTTTCTTACTTTAGCTTCTAAAGAACTCCTTGATCTCAAACCTATTACTTACTCCCTGTCTATCCCGACAACAGCACCCTGTGGTACGATCAGTCCACACTACTGTTCACTCGACGAATTTCGTCGATGCCTACCTCAGTAACGTACCAGGAGTCCACTATCTTACTCTGCAGTCGCTCACTCTCTATACCAGAAGTCTATGGTAGATCTAATACTTTAGAACCTCTTGACAATCAGCCGGACTCACACTCGATCTAATCGCTGCCTAGGTGGCTATTGCCTCTTGTGTTCTACTATGCTCGCCATACGACATCACGGTGATTTTGGAACCTGAAGAGAGGCGAGCCCGCCGTATCAAGAAGTAGTTCCACATACCCTACAAGTGCGAGTAGAACAAGTAGTGTTCCGCGACGGATACAATCCTCTGTTCCTTCTTGCGACGAGAGCCGTTCATTTTCTTCTTTCGATGAGCCAGATATAACTTTTGCTGGTCAACATTCCTCTCCGAATCGAACTTCCGATCCTCACTACGGTTATCTTGGTCGTTCTCTCTTCGATGCCGATAACTTGCCTTTCCGGAAGGGAAAATTCGATGCCACGTGCGAACATTTTGCCAAGAGCGGACATCTTTCACTACTTTTCGTCGAAGCCGACCATGTGTATCGAAATCACTTTCATCACGGAGCTCACGAGGCTTGTCAGCTCTCATCTTCCAGTTCATTCACTTCGAATTCCCCGCCAAGCTTCCCGATTAGGCTTAGTCTCGTCAATGCAGCTTCTACCCCCACATCACTTCACCCTGTCTCCCGTTCCCGTCCTTCTAAGCCGCTAAGACTCCTTGATACTCCGTCAGAGGGTGTTTTTTCGCTTAAGAATGGACCCTGAAAAGGTGGAGCGACTGAGAAGGAGGCAGATTTCACCGCCGCGTTTCACCCTTCCAACTCTTCCAGCAACCAACACATCCGTCGACAACACACTCAGTCTACCACACCTCACACCGGCCACCATGTCGGCTGCCGGACGTGTTTTCCAGCTGCCTGAAGTGAGTCGTTTGTCAGCGGTCAAGAAGCGAGTATGGAGAGCTAACACCAACGAAGCTTCTGGAAAACATCATGCTGGAACTAGCCGCCGACGCCATGATGATTGTCGACACCAGCTCCCCACACGGGCCCATGGCCAGACTAGAGCCGATCTCTTCGCTCCTTCCGCTCCACCTCGTCGATCGCAACTTCCATGCCGTTCTGGAGGGATCACCCAAGCTTCAGCGTGCCATGTTCTGTCAAACCGACTATCTGACGAATGATATGCTATCTGACCGCGTCCGGGCTCGTGGTGGCATGAGCGACGAGCAGATAGAGGCTGCATTGCATGCTCTCCCGTCTCTGCCACTGACCCCTCTCTCGTGGCTTCTTCAGGAGAATCTTGTCGCTAATCCCTCTGCCATACACGCAATGTTGGGCGGAGCAGACACGGTCACGTTGACCACAGTCGTCGCATTTGACTCGACCAGGACGAAGATGTCGACGTCCCGCACGAAATTCAAGAAGATGATGGCTTCGCCCTTTGGAGCCGCCCAAGCATCTTGGCGACGTATCAAGATTTTCCAGAGTGACGTCGAATTCGAGAGACTGCAATGGGCCTGCGTCAACTACTTTCCGCCAATTCGAGGTGTCAGGAGAGCCAACCACTACTTCGAAAAGTTCGTTCTCGAAGACGGCATGACTCTGGGGGAAGTCTTCGAAAAGATGGTTGGTATCATGACCCGCAAGCAAGCTCAGCATGTTGCTGCCGCAATTGCTGCTGAAAATTACAAGGAATGAGAGGTCGGTCGTGCAACAAAAGCAACTGGTCTCTGGACAAGAACCTGGAGATGGGTAGCTACCTTCTTGGTGCAAGTGCTCACGGCTAGCGAAGGTGGCAACGAGTCTGATGGAGGTGCACCACTTCATTCGACACTGATGGCGAAGAGGGCGAGACCAAAGAGACGAGAAGGCTCCCATGATGCCGGAGCCAGTCTGATAGCTTACTTAGTATGAGAGAGCAGGGAACTAGGTAGAAAGTCCCGAGAATGACTTATTGACTTCGAATGGTAGAAAGCTTTACGCACCGCTTAGTTTTTTCGTATGATCTGCATGTAAATGAAAGCGCGCCGGCTTTCCCGTTATCTAGGTGTCTTCCCTGGCTGTTATCTTGCATGTGCTTGTATTGCACCATTGAGGCTAGTCTCAAACTTTCTTTTGTAGCACATGTCATTTCGACTTCGACTTTTGATCTTTGACTCTCGAGTTGCCTACTCATCAACATCCAAGCGCGCGGACATTTTAGCAACACGCCAACAACACCACTACAGTCACAGCCACGTCTATCAGGATTCAAGATCACTTCTCCATCAACTTACAACATGGCGGCTGCCCGGGTCTTCGCTATCGCTGAGGTAAGCTCTCATCATCCGTGGTCCGGTTCATCTAGCTAGCAGCCGACTCAGCTGTTGGAAAACATCCTCTTTCAACTGGGGAACCAGGTCTTGGAAGACGCCACGGCCCATGAGGTCATTGCCGCCTCGCACACTCGCGAGATGCAGCCTCTCGCATCTCTCGCCCGCCTTCATCGAGTGGACCGCATGTTCAACGCTACGATCAAAGGTTCTCCCAAGCTTCAGCGCACCATGTTCTGTTGGCAGAGTGCGCCGCACGGCAAAACACGGTTCACGCCTTTGGAGTGGCTCTTCGGTCACCTCGGACTAGCGGCCGACTTTTCGGATGTACATGAATGGATCAATTTGCGCCTCAGGAACAAGACAGTCGGGACTCCCCGAGGACAACTCGCAGCTTTTCGCAACTCCATCGCACGATTTCCGGATGCCTCATGGCGCAGGGTGAAGGTCGATGGTGGCAGTCCAGACTCTGAGCAGCTTGTGCAGCTGCAAGTCTTTTTCTGCCCTCCGCGACACTACAAGGGAAAGGAATATTATCGTGAGGACTTGGTTTACTGTGGAGGATCTACGTTGGGAGACATCTTCGAGTTCCTTTGCAGGGTCATGGACCGGAAGCCAAAGGAGCACGCAGTGATGGCAGCGCATTGTACCGATGAGGTGGGTTCACACAGTTCAAGGAGACCAGCTTGTATCTGAGCTTCTCTGAAGCTCAACACATGACTTTGTCAGCATGACAAAACTCAGTGCGAATTTGGATAGCGACACTACCCCGGAACAATCTTGATCTGCACGCTGTGCACTGAGAAGCTTTATGCAGCCCGATGCACGATACCCGGAGGCTTCCTGAGTGAAGTCAAGCTCAATTGCAATACTAGCGGGAGCACTTTCGCTAAATCAGATGCGAAGTTCCGCCGTCTAGCAGGGTGTTAGGTACCACGAGCCTATGGATTGACTCTGAAGTTGAGCAGCTACTCGACTTTGGAGGAGGTGTTCGATCAGATCGCTACAATCTTGTCTCGGAGCCCAGAAGAGCATGTGACAAAGATGACCGAGGAGCATGCGTTTGAATTTTGATTAAGCTATCGGCATGAAAATTCATTTGTGGAGCTCGCTTCGTGCATTTGAGCGGCTTCGTCGTTGTTGGAGAGACTGCGATGATTCCAAGGCTTGTGGCAGTTCTGGTAGACAATTGCTGCGTCAAGATCGCGCAATGGTTTCCGAGTGATATACATAAGTAGCGTAAAATTCATGCTTATTTTTACGTCGTGTTGTGGTGACTTTGGTTTTACAGCACTTCCAGGTTGCCTCCTTTCTTTGCCCCTTTCTTTGACAAGCCGCTAGGGTTAGGGTTGGGGTAGTGAGCACTCTTAGGATCTCGAACGCTTCGGAGCGACGAAGGTAATGCTTTCGAGGAGTATCGAGTGGTATTGGCATTCGAGTTGCATCTTCTTATGACTCTATGTGCTTTGGTCCGAATTTCCCGATTTTGTAAGATTGCAGAGTTCTTCGCCTGAAAGATTGAGATTTTGGTGAGCAAGCAAGTGGGACTCTCGCCCTATCTTATGGCATTCGAAGGAGCACTGGAAAGTGCAAGGGATCTTCTTGAGAGCATCGAGGCATTTGATAGTTACGACACCGAGCCGTCGACTCAGAAGAGCAACACGATCCAAAAAGCATCTCAAGACTTTTCCGAACAAGAATAGATTGTTCCTAGACAACCACTCCCACGAAATCCCTACAAACTCCAGACTCTACCAAGATTAGACCTCGATCTCTTGACGTCAAACCATGTGGTCTCACCCCAGTATAAGGCCAGCCCTGTATAGCCCCACCCAGGCCCCACCACAGCTCCGCAACTACCACGCCTTCCTGCAGCCATGTCTCAATCTGAAGACAGTCTGTCACTTGTCTGTGACAAGCACTGTGATCGTGACGTGGTCAAAACGTGGCTCGTTGGGATCGAAATCTTCCGTTGACATTAGCTACCCTGGGTTCCCTCGTCGATCATCAGCAGCATACACTTTAGCTGGAACTCCTGGTTAACGAAATGCTTGGCAGAGTTGCGGCCATGACATGGGCTGGTGATGATGTCGCTTCGCGCTGGATGCGAACCGAGCAAACCTTTTTCAGATGCATTGTTCCGTGTCCAATCTACATCTTGCAAGCTTGGCCATTCGAAAAGACAAGGTATGCCATACTCTCCATGACGCTCTATTCTTGTCCCAATACGATACCTCAATGCCGGAGTGAAAGCCGCTTCGGTGCAATGATGAGCGAGAGGTTGTTCATTCTTGGTCATCATCCTCTGTTAAGGTAATGTAACATTCATTGCGAGCGTAATCTCGACTATCATGGCTTCTGTCTGAGTAAAGCTTTTTCGTCAAATAGCCACTGCCATCATCCACCTTCGTTGTAGCGTCTCTTGAGCGCCGTGATATCATGTGAAACAAAGAAAAAAAGTGTCCGCCCATGTCAACGCCTGGTCCGTCCCATGGTATCTTGCAGCTAAAAAGGGAAGAGATCAAAGTAAAGAAGATGCGCCATGCTCCATCGCTTTAAAAACATATGCCTGCCATTTTTAACTCATCAGCAGAATCCTATGCTACTGTGGTGATTCTGGCTGAAGGTGATTGCGGTGCGGCTTCGCTGAACAGTGGCCATTCTGATTCGAAAGAGCGGCTGAAGTCGTCAGGACATGATGGAAGGGTCAAGACAGGCGCGCGCTCGTTTGCGCCGCGCGCTACCATTCTTCCTGGGTTGATAGTCGATTTCCGATTGGGAAGCCGGATGATTGGTGATGCAAGCTGAGTTGAAAGTTTCGCTGGCTCCACGATCGTCGATGTATACTCGTCTCTGATATTCTCCATTGTCTTTTTCCGAAGGACGTTTCTGCCGACCCGTCCGGTGTTATTGCTTGCAGTCTTGGAGTTGCGACGTGCAGCAGAATCGCTCGAGTCGAATCGATTGATTAATGCCGACAAAACTCCACTCTTAGATTGGAACATTGAAGACCGAGCTGCTGGAGGCTGTGAGGTTGGTGCCACAGGTTGACTCCAGGTATAGCTGCTCTTCATTGATCCTGCCGATGGAGACATTGGTGAGACTGGTGAGCCCATCCGAGCTGCTTCCATCAGCGGTACATGTCGAGCAGCCTCCATAAGTGGGACGTGCTTGGAAGATATGCTCATTCTGTGGGATCGTGGTGGTTGTTCAAGAATCGAGCTTGGTGCGGTTGAAAGTGGCGATATCCCGCCACTCAAATCTATCGAATCTTTCTGACTGTAATCGCTACTGCTTCGCTCGTGGCTAGGTACATCCCAGGAGTAGGACCTTAAATGAGGCGCGACGGTCTTCTCTCGGAGTTGGTTGGGCAGTGAATTGAATTTGGGATCGCGGTCGGGCCGAGGAGCATCAGTAAGTTTTGGCATAGTAACCATTTTGGGTCGTCCCGCAGAGAGAATGGTGACAGCTTGAGCGCGGGTGCATAGTTGATGAGCTTGGCTGACAATGGCGGCGGTCTGCTCCTCGGAGGCTGAAAGGGAAGGCAGGTCGGGAAAGCTGCCCTCGTCCTCCCATTCCATATCGTCAGCTTCAATGGGCGAAGCGGCTTCCTCATCAGAGGTGTAGCCATGCCAGAAGACTGGTTCATTGACCACACTTTTGATGGTCGCCGTGGAGCGCTGCCTTTCGTGGGTGAGGTTGAGCTCGAAACTGTTGTCGTCTCGCATTGGAGTGTAAACAACCTCCTTGGACATGGCAGGTTGAGGTGTGTGGCTCTCCATGATCGGCTCCATGGTGGACTGAGGAGTCTGGCTTCCCATGATAAAGGCGGGATTGAGGAAGAAGGCTTCGATGGAACGCGCAGCTGGAAATTCTTCCGCCATGGAGGCGATGCAGGTACTATAGGCGAGCGTGAATCGACGGGCCCTTGAACCCTGCCACGACTCTTCCTGCAACGCCGAAGGACCCGCCGGGGTGGCACCAAGATAATGATGGCGCACGTTCTTGAAGTGTGGAGAACGAGCACGGTATGCCAGGATACCCTGGACTGCTGACTCTGCGGATGGCCAGCGATCGAACGGAATCGGGGTTAGAGGGGAATCTGGTATCCGGAGCAACTTCGTGACAGAAGTTATAGCGCCAACTTCATCTCCGTATCACGCACGTCGTGGTCCGGCGCCGGAGGAAGCGATCAGTGCAGTTCGCGCAGGCGGCAGCGAGGCGCGTTGCGTCACGGCACACACAGCGCCAAGGGCGTTGCGGAATCGTGACAGACACGCGGACGAGCTGCGATAGTGCGGGATGGAAGGCTGCTTGCTCAGTGCTGATGGTCGCACAGCCTGCGGGTAGAGGCAACTCTCAATGCAGATCGACCAAGGAATTGGAACGTGCTGCTGCAGCGCCGCGTTGCGTTGCTCTCACGAACGCACGGCAAAGGTGCGGAAAACAGATTCGCCTCCGACGATTCGCAACGTCCGACAAACGTTGGAGATGAAGATGAAGGTGAAGTCGAGGTCGTGTCAGTAAGATCATGTGCATGCGGACCCTCCCTCTAATCAGCTGTGCAGGATCGCGGGACGTTGAAGGAACAGGAACAGGAACATGGACGACGCGACTCTTTTGCTACTACCGCAACCTTAGCCTCCCGTCTGGCTTGACCTCATCGCCCGCGCCTACGGAGAAGATGGATCATGGAACCTTTTGATGGATGCGGTAGCAGCGAAGTCTGCTGTGTAGCGCTGTGTACGTGCTTACATGCAGGAGACGCAGCACAAAGGCAAACTCTCCGCCAATGAAAGCAGACACTAGCGGAGCTGGACGATGCTTTGGATGCTTCTACGGTAGACTGGGCCGACTAGTGCAAAGACTAAAAGAGTAGGGCATCCTCAAAGCGTCCGATCTCGTAGCTGAGAGGCTCCGTTTCAAGCGCGCGACCGCAAGTCAAAATGCCCACCCAAACTACCACGGGCGCAAAGGGTGTGGTTAGCCATAGCGCAGGAGGTCTTGTTAAGACGAAACAATCGAGGGACATGTTATTTGGGCCCCTCAAACAAAAGCCGTTTCGCTTTGCCGATATCGTGCGAAGAGTGCTCGTTCGTCCGGCTCGGCTTGCGCTATGAAAGACACAGTCATGTGCACCCATTCTCTCACCGTCAACCTTCCGACTGTTGCAACACTGCAGCCCATCACCTCACTACTGCACTTCTCGTCCCGGCTAAAGAACAACAGAGTTCAACTCGATGGCACCAAGCCCTGCCGCCGTTACAGCCGTTGGGCAACGGAATGATAGGCTCCAACCTTATCAGAGCTCAAACTTTCGGAGTTTCATCGTCGGCCTTCCATCTTCCTTCCAGAAGGAGGTCTAGTCGTGTCTAAACAACGAACCTGAGTCCCTGACCTCCCTGGTCCGATCTCTCCATGTCAGGCGAGAAGAGCTGCGCGGCATACAGCGCCGATCGCACGTTGTCAGCAGAGATGGCCTCACCCAAGGCCCGGCAATCGCACAGGATGAAGTACTTTGTGACTTCCTCCGCTCGGAATAGCAGACTTTCTCACGCCATCCTTCCAACAGAAGAGATCTGTCATCGCATCATCCTCCTAACAACAGGCAAGACATGAGTGATGATGATGAGGATGCACTACCACCCGCGTTCTCAGATCTAGCAGCGATAAGCTTCGTATAGCTCCAACACACCCACAGAGATGCAAACGTGTCCCGACACGACGACGCGGCACGCCTCGGTGTTTCGGTGCGAGATCGTGCCACCGTGGGGTAAAGTCAGTACTGTACACACATGTATCAGATGTCAAGTTTCCCGGACTGGGGTTTTTCATTGAGCCATAGCACTGACATTGATGATAGATCTGCGCACCATCCGTCGTTCGACAAGCTGACTTGTGCTCTGTGCTTTGTAAGTGCCACTGAGTGTCAGTGTCATCAATAGCGGACGGACTGTTGAGCGATTTTCCGAGGACACTGCAGCTGCCGGGTGTACTGATGTATCTGCGGCTTTGTAAGAGCACCTCCCCAATGTACATCGGAGAGCGAGACTGCGCCGAGTCTTTCTTGTGACTGACAGTTGAAGCTTTGTAAAGGGGTATGAAAGCTGTCTCGGATGTCTCTCTGGTTCACTCAAGATCTAATCAAATTAGCGTTTCGCAGCTTAAAGCCACGCGACGCCGTTCACAACTTACCACTGTTGTGTGACCGAGACATCCACTTCACGTCCATTCTGAATGAGGAAGTCGCAGAAAAACCACCTGCCCAACTATCGTGCCAAGTGACGATAAGGCTGAGATCCAGTGGCTCGAGGTCAGCGGGAGTACCGAGAGACGGCTTCGCTACTAGCTAGTGGCGTGTCAAGAAACACAAGGTGGATTGTGGAGCAATCGAAGATGAACTCCATATTGACCTGGCAATACGACTCGCGTTAGACATGGAACACGGGAACTGTTTCTCGTTGTCATTCACTTTGATACGATCCCGATGTATGTTAACCATTCTCTAGACATCTGCCCAGCCAAGCCCCCTGTATGCGAAGATCTAGTCATGTTTTCGATGAAGCTGCTGGCATTAATGTATCTTGGTTAAGATTCTTTAGGGACTTCTCGTCCATCGGAGTTTGGTCTCCTCTCGACCGACTCGTGTCCGGGATCGATTGTTATCGAGTGGGGTCAGTCAACTCTCCAGCCCTTGGGCATATACAACGCCTTCGTCTTCCTGATTGTTCCCAGGTCTATCGATATTGCGGCGTTCGACACGGTCAACTTTATCCTCGGGTTGGACGCATCTTCGTTGCTAGGCTCAGAGCTTCTGCGAAGACGTGTAGCAGCTTCATTGCTGTTGCCTCTTGAGTATGTCACCCAGAACTACTCGTCGTCAGATTCCTCCATATTGATGACCGGCATCTCAGCATCGCTATCGCTATCGTCATCATCGGCCTGACCAGCAAAGGCAGATACCGAAGGCGCGATTTCGCGAGCAGGAAGAATGCTAGTCTGCTGCACAGTCTCGTCCGGAGCACTCTCAACAACCACAGTTGTAGGCATATCAGCTTCGACCAGCGCCGCACCCGCATCGACCACCGGGAAGGCTCTAGCACGCTTCGCAGAAGCATCAGCCTCCTCAGCTCCCTCCACTGCCCTCCGCTTTTTCACAGCAGGCTCGTAGGCGAAAGTCGGAATCGGCTGCGCTGGTTGCTCAGCCAAAGCGTCAAGTAGTCCAGAGGTGGGTTCCGAGTCTTGTTCTTCAACCTCTTGCATGAGTTCGTCTTCCTCCTCCTCCTCCTGCTCGACTTCGTCGTCCATCTCATCCTCGTAACTGGATTTGTTCGCAACTCGAATCGGAGGCAATCTTGGTCTCAGTAGTGCATCGGTCTCAGGCGCTTGGCCATGAGTGCGAGCAAGCATGGGAAGCAGGCTTGCCTGGACTCGTGCGCTGTTGGGTTTCTTAGTAGGGTTCAACACGCTTGCGAGAAGAAGATCTCTGTCTTTAGTCAAGACTGCTGTGCGATCGATTTGGGCACGGAGTTTGGGGAGAATGCAAGCAGAGTCCAGACGAGTAACAGCAGTGACCAAAAGCCTTTGAGCAGCGAGTTTGAGCTCGGGGAATAAGGTTGGGTGGGTTTGGAAGGACTGAGCACTTGCAAGTCCGAGCTGCTGTTTGATGCCAGCTTGAGCTCCATTAGTAGCGGGTGCAGATGAAAGATCGTCGTCTGGGAGAACGTCCTGGCAGCACGTCTTCAATATTGATGTGAGCTCTGATGATTCAGTCTTTGTTATGGTAGGTCCAATGAGATCAATGATCTTGTCCAGGAGGATGTACGCTGCGGTGCGAATATCAGGCTGAGCACGTTCTGCGCCGAAGACTCGCAATAGCTGATCGACCAGACTCTGAGCCCATCCTACGGCGTGCAGTCCCATGCGGTCAATCAGAGCAGTAGTGAGTCGCATTGTGGCGACATGAATCTTTGGCAACACTGCGAACATAGCCTCTCTTTCATCCTTGGAGATGTGGTTGTTCGGCTTCACAAAGTCTGGCTTTCCTGGTTGAGGTAGCACATTTGCGAACAGTCGTGCAAGCAGATCTGCGATGACACCGACTCTGACGGAGACATTGACGGGAGTTGCATTGTTCAGATGCGAGGTGACGATGTCAAGCAAAGATATGATTCTGTCGCCTCCAGCATATACACCTTTCCAAGGCTTGAGACCTGCTGCATCATCGCTTTCAAACTCCACCTCGCCGTTGCTGAGCTGGTGGACTGGAACAGACGGTTGTACGCCCGTAGTTGATTGCCAGTCTTCGACCACCGAACGGAAAACACGATCGCAGGTCGAATGAGTAGCTTTGACCGCCGAGGTGAGCGTTTCATCCCACTTTCCGCCTGCACCTTGTTTTGGTGTACAGCTAGCAATGAGGACCCACAATCGGTTGGCAGCCTCTTTATGCTGAGCTGTGTAGTGAATGGCATTTCCAGACGGAGAAGACGCAGAAGAAATGATGAGACTCAGGACAGCGCGGAGCTTGGCATCATTCTCTCTGAAGATGGTGGGATGCTTCGGTAGAAGTGCAGCAAAGGCCTCAAGCACCGTTTGAAGTTCGGCAGTCGAGCATCGCTTGTTTTCAATATTGGCCAAACATGTTGGGATGAAAGCTTTCAATGCTGGCGTGGTAATCTCCCGTACAAGATTGGAATAGTCCCAAGTGAGCATGAAGATCCGCGTAAGAGTAAGAACCACCAGACATCGTGTGCTTGGTGGATCAGGTTTCTTCAGAATACCCAGCAGGCTTTTCACCCAGACATTGCATTTACCCAGGACTTCCACACCTCCAGCTTCGATTGTAGCTTTGGTCAACACGACAGCAGCCCATCTTCCCTCGACAGTGCGATCGGATAGTAAGGTGTTGAGCTGAGTCTTGAACTTGTGGGCGATTATAGATGCCTCGCTGCTTTGCTTGGAGTCCGTGGATGCCGAAAGCAGAGCTCTGCAATTCCAGATGGCACTGGCGATCTGAGGGGCGATCTGAGGAAGCTGCTTGGTCGGTGTTGATGAGATGCGGTATGACAGAGCCCGCAGTGTGCCCACAGACGCTGCTGTTGCCATTGCAGCAGTCCCGGTATTGTGAGATGTTGTGTTCGGTTGTCTTGTTGGCGTCAGAACTTTTTTCCTTTCCGGGATGTTTAAGGTTCAGGGAGCACGGGCACCAACGAATGGCTGTCAAGGCACCAAACATGCTGTCAGAGTCCAGCTCCTTGATCGCATTTATTCTTCTTCCAAGACAGTCCAGGTTTCCGGACAGTCAGTCAGTCCGTGTGGGAGGATGTGGACGCGATAGTGCGGTCTGCAGTCGCGACGTCGCTTCAGCAACGAGAAGAAGAAGAAGCAGCGGAGCAGGAGCACCGCCGGCGACATGAGCCTCCACCGCACGCCTAACGCGGAAAAGGGAGCACGGTATTTGGGACTGCTCGACCACGCGCTGTGCCATGGCAACTGGAGCGAGGTGCCAGAACTGGCGCGGAAAGTGGAAAAGCACGCGCCGGACAGGAAGTGTACAGCTCTCCGCGAGATCCCCGTCTTTTCATTGCAATCACATTGACCGAACATCCCAGATCTCACGCTCGCTGCCCGTGCCGAATGCCAGGTCGTCACTGCCTCCCACCGGCCCACCTCCGCCTCCTCCGCGACGACCACCAGCATCCATGGCCTGTCCGAACTCGTGCCACCCTTGAACGAGGCAGTCACCGCGGCGGGAAACACTCACCCCGACGATGCAACCATTGCTAGCACGTGTTTGGCGGGGATATATTGGTTACAGGAAGCTCCTCTAGATGCGATCAGGGTGTTGGACGCAGGCGCTCTTCAGTCGTCTGTCAAGACAGGCATTGTCACCCTGGGATGGCTAGAAGTATGTCAAGTCAAGTCGGCCTACATACACGCTACGTCTATGGAAGCAAGCGGGAGACAGAATGAGGCTAGGGAGTACTACCATGCCGCCGTCCTTCGCACGCCTGGCTACCGATCTCCTGAGCTTCGAAGATGGACTGAGAGATTGTTGGCAAAGGCTTGTTTGCACAGCGTGAAGACAATGCCATCTCCTTCGGTCCAGGACTTTGGCGAGACATATACGGCTTTCAAGGCATGGAGTAATTATTGGGACCGTGCTCCTTCCCGAGAGGAGATTGCAACATCCGGACTGGACATTCCTCGAAGGCAGGTGTGGAAAGCACATTACGACCTGCTATCGACCATATTACAGCACGGGCTTGTCTTCAACCCGGACACACGATCGAGTGAGGATTTATTCATGGTGCCGACTAATGCAGGGAACGAACAGCAAATATCTCTCAAGCTCCGCCAACGATCAGAAATGCAGCGAGTGGAGCATACGTACGAGTCTCTCCTCTTAGCGGAGACACTTTTTCCAAAGGCCAGCCAGGCTAGTGCCGAGGTTGAAGGGTGGGCTCAGCAGGTCATTGCCAACTGGAGGATCTACTCTGGATCGGATTGGACTGATTCGGAGCTGGGAGAAGGTGGCAAGATTGGTGTCTCGCACAATGTGCTTGATATCCTCTACCGGGCAGCTACGAAGAGTTTCCATTCTACGTCCATCTTGCGGTATCTATTCACGGTCCATGCTGCTCTCGGCGAGTTCGACCTTGCCATCCACGCCTTCGAAAGCTATCTTGAAATTGTCGACAGGGGCAAAGCGCGTGCAGAGAAGACTGGCAAACACGAGATTGGGTTTGACGATGACGATACTGCTATGCTCACCGCTGCAGAAGCCGTTCGTGTGCTTTGCCGCTATGGTGACAGAGAGCACGTCGAACGGGCCGTGGCTGTTACCGGATCTATGCAAAAGTGGCTGGAACAAAAGAGGCCCGCAACATCGGAAAGTCTCCCAGCAAATGGAGCCACTACGTCAACATCCTCTACATTGAAGCCAACCACGCTGGCCGCCAACTACAGAGCGTTAGGAATCAGTCAGGCGCATTGGGCTCAACTTACATACGAGTCTGAGGCAAGATCTCGTTTGTTGACCGGAGCTGGCAATCAGCTCTTACGAGCGCAGCACTATGACCCGGACAGTGTCGATACAGCGTACGCACTCGCTCTCGTCTTGGCGGAGACAAGAGATGTCTCTGGTGCTATCGAAGTCATACGAAGCGTCATCCAACCCCAGAATGATGCTGCCCTGCCCAACGGCGATGTCGCCATGGTAACACAATCAGATCGCAAAAGACAGCTAATACCACTTTGGCATTTGTTGGCTCTGTGCTTGACCGCTCAGGACGAATTCGAAGCTGCTGCTCAGATGTGTCAAGCTGCTTTCAAACAGTTTGGCGACCCAACTGTGATGTTTGGACAGCATATGGAGACCGTGTTCCGCGACCCTGAGAAGGCTAGCTCTGGTGCCAGCGGCCTCGTAGATCATATGGAAGGCTTTGAAAAGGCGAGCGTCCTTCAGATCAAGATGACTGAGATTTTCCTGTTCGAGCTGACAGAGGGCGCCGAAGCTGCCGTTGATTTGACCGATGAGCTGCTTGGTCTGTACTCCAGACTTTTCGGCAACCCTGATAATCAGGTTGCCATAGTCAAGCCACCTCCAACTGCCGTCTCTGTCGCACCTTCCAGACTTGGAGGCACTCTCAGAAGCATCGCGGGCAGTATCAGACCTAGGTCTAGACGGCGTAGTAACGCCAATGATACTGTGAGAGCACAATCCGTGGGATCCACCGCCGGCAGCACATCGTCGCCTACTTCGCACGAATTGACTGACAGAACAAACCGACAGAACGCTGCTACTCCGCCAATTGCAATCACCGTGACGGACGACGAGCCAGCACCTGTACCGAAGTCGCATAGTCACCATCTTCATTTACCCCACATCCCACATCATCCATTCCACAAACACAACCAGGGTGTCGATGGACCTGCAGATTCCAGAAGCGTATCAGAAGCCGGAGCAAGTGAGCCGTTGGAAGAGAAGAGTTCTCCAGCTCGCTCGCCGGCAGATGTAGGTCTGAACGCAGGCCAGCCGTTGGAGGAGATTCCGCACAATGAGCCGCACGAGGAAGTGCCACAACCAATTGGTCATACAAATCAACCACCACGCCAAGATGTCAGACTACCTGCATCGCATCCTGCTTCGAAAGCTGCCATCCCTGAAACACACCTGCTGCCAGTGCACGAGAGGCGCCACAGGTTTGGTGTACTTGTGCAGACGTGGCTGTTCATTGCGGGCTTGTACATTCGCGCAGAGATGTATGACGATGCTCAAAACGCGGTGCAGAACGCCGCGAGGTTCGTTGAGATGCTGGAGATTGAGCTCGCCGGCTCAGAGAGCGGAGCCAATGCTCGCAGACTATTTCACAAGGGGTGGGGTGGTGGTGAGAGCATCGATGAGCTGTGGGCCAACGTCTGGTCGACCGTAAGTCCGGCAACATCCGACTTGAAGTCATTCACTAACATTTGGTAGAAAGCTCATCTGGCCGTCGCCCGCCGACATCCTTTTGAAGCAATGGCTCAATACGAACAGGCCCTGTCGCATTTCCCAGACCACCCAGCCGGCATCATCGGTATCTCAAACCTACTCATGGACATCTACGAAGAAAAGCTTCCAGCAGAGGAACCAATTATTTCGAGCCGCCCTCCACCGACAGCCTCGGCATCACTAATTGGCGAAGCACAGCCTACAATCACGCATGCCACATCTTCATCAACTCTACCACCGAGACATCAATCTCTCGTGGACGACACACCAGGTCTCGGGAGTGGAACCAAACAGGACCCAACACCCGCCGAGCTCAATCGTCTTTCCGCTCGCGACAGAGCTTACATGCTTCTCTCGAACTTGACGAAGCTTGGTGCTGGCTGGGACGACTCCGAAGCCTGGCTAACATTCGCGAGAGCTCATGAGCTTAGCGGGGAGGTTGGGAAGGCCAAGCAAGCGCTTTGGTGGGTTGTTGAGCTGGAGGATTATAGATCCGTGAGACCTTGGAGGGATGTCACGGGTGGTGGTTATGCACTTTGATGGCAGTATACAGTTGATACCCTTCTGATATTGATAGATCGTGGAGCGAGTCACCAAGTGTGCTCCGTCTCTGCTTCTTGTTAAACGGCAATTGAAAGCTGCGGCTTCCATTCGTGGTAAAGGATCGACATTCATGGACCTCACCTCCGCACACACGTCTTCCAGCTACCCGAGTCGTCTGTTAGGCAATACTTCTCCTCCGAGATCGCGTTGGATCGTCGTCACAGTAGAACCTCGTGTCACCGCCAGGCAAGTCAAGAACTTTCTTACAACATCCTTTCAGACACCGAACAGCACAAGGCATACCTCCCATGCTCCTTACTACTAAAGATGCCTCCAAGTGGAACCACCCCAACAGTAAGAACTGTAGGCTACATCGGTCTCGGAAATGCCGGATTCTCCATGGCCTCCAACCTCCCCAAAGCAGGCTACAATGTCATCGTGCACGACATAGACGACGCAAAAGTCCAACAAGCAGCGAACGGATGGCCCAACACCACCGCTGCCAATGGCCGTCCAGAAGCCTTTGCGGACTGTGAGGTCATCGTCACAATGTTACCTCATGGGAAGATCGTGCGAGAAGTCCTGCTTGGAAAAGATAATCTCGCTCGAGATCTGAGACCTGGAACCATTATTATCGATACTTCTTCATCCTCTCCTTTCGATACCATCGCTCTTGGGAAGGAGTTGAAAGAACATCAATTAGAACTTATCGATTCTCCAATCACGCAAACATATATGCACGCCACAGACGCCGGAGAATCCACTTTAATCTGCGGTTCCGACTCCAAAGAGGTATTCCAGAAAGCCGAACCCATAATCAAAACCATGGCAGGCTATGTCTTTCACATGGGAAAACTAGGAAACGGCCACGCTATGAAAACACTCAATAACTACATCATGGCCTCTTCGATCTGCGCTCTAAACGACTCCCTCATAGCCGGCCAAAAGTTCGGTCTCGACCCGCAACAAATGATTGATGTCCTCAATGTTGGTACTGGAGTATGTTTCCCTACTCTCGATACTTTCCGCAGAGATGGATTGACGGGGAGGTATAATTCGGGTTTCGGGCTGGGGTTGTTGGTGAAGGATTTGGGCATTACGCAGGAGTTTATGGTACATAACGGATTTGAGACGGAGCTGCCCGGGTTGACAAGGAGGTATCTTGGGGATGCGTTGAGGGAGGTGGAGCCAATGGCTGATCATACGAAGAGTTTGGTTGGGTGGGAGAAGAGAGGAGGCGTGCAGTTGAAGAGGACGGAAAAGGTGGAAGATATTGCGGAGAGAGATTTTGAACATCGCTTGAAGGGAATCAATCGGCCAGCGCATATCTGAGGAGTGGCAAAGACGTGTATTACACAGCCATGCAGGTAGCGAAGTTGGGTGCGATTTCCCACTCGAGTTCCTCCTTAATTGGGTCCGTCTCAGTCTTGATGTCAGGTTCCTCTTCAATCTTCTTCTTCACCTGCTCTTGAGTCATCGATCTCCAGAGTAGACACGCACAAACAGACGCCGCCAATAGTATGCCCAGTAGATAGATCAGCGCCCTGGTACGCTCCCACAGAGGTCCTGATCATGAGTCCTCGTAGCCAGATATGCCGATGGACATATATGGGCCTTCCCGGAAAGCAATTGTCATAATCGTGTCCAGTGAATGGTTTACTCTGATATTTGTTAACTGATAAGCGTGGGTGGAACCTGCTTTCTGGGTCTCTTGCGTGATATGTGAAGCTTCGCCTCCCTGAAGTATGTACTTGAGACAAACATGAACGGGAACAAGTCATACAGAAGCGTAATAGATGGAGACACCCACAAAGAGGGAGGTGATTCATGAAAAAGTGTACCCTCACTGTCGCGGTCTCCATGGATGTATACAAGGAGATTCTGATTTGAAAGTATTGAAGACCGTGGTAGCAGTCATCCATACTTTTGTGGTGACTTCTACACATTCGCGACCAAGTGTGCTGCATCGTGTTTTCAGACACCCACGACCCGCGTGGTTCCGCTCCCTCCAATCTAGATCGCCTAAATCAGCTTTCTTCCGTTCATTGAGGACATCAGATATTATCGCATACCTTTCCCATCAAGCTCATCCAACCGCACAATGCCTGAACAAAAGAAAGCCTCCCATTCAAGGCGCAGAGCAAGTCAACTGCAAGCTCGCATCGCTCAAATCCGCAAACACATCGTGTGGTGAGCTTGGAGTTGTTGAAGTCAACCATAATCCAGCATAGCTCATGCCGTTCTTCTTCGTCCAGTAGGGTTTACATTCGATGGAGTCGAGGGCAACATCGCCTTTCGCGCCAATCAGATAGAGGTAGTTGAGGTCGACGAATGCTGCATGCTTCCAGGTGATTCCCAAAGGTACTGCGAAAGTCTTGTTTGACGGTTGGCCGCTATCCCAAACGGCTTCGATGTTGATGATGGCTGTTTTGGGTAGTGTAGGTGCTGGTATGGCGAGGGTTGAGGTAAAGAATGTGAGGAGACCTGCCAGGAGGCAGATGAGGTTCATCATCGTGGAGGTGTTCGTTGAGTGTGTTGTTCCTGTCGATCCAAGAGAATAAGTTGTCTGAGCGACCTTTCAGAAAGTGAGGGTAGAAGTCAGATGGTCGCGTTCTTGGTGGCGTGTTATCACGTCCTGCTGGATGAGTTCTGGAATGCTGTCACTCGCAAGGAACACGCTGATGTTCGACCATGTGGCTTCACGGAGTTTATGTAGGTATGTACCTTATTATATCTTACCTACTTGGGCAGGGAATGATCGAGGGGATTGAGTTAACCTGGGTAACCCTGTCCCAGTCCATGCCGGGTGAGACTTGCTTGAAAAAGGCTTCATACCGGTGATTGGCATGCGATAGAGACCTCCTGAGTCCTTTCCCTATGTTCATCGTCGGTTCTTCCGCTTCGAGTACTTGCGATCTGATCCAGACTACCTAGTATTGTCTTTGTGCAGCTTCCCCACGGTGTGTCGTTGCGATGGACGTTCAGTCGTTCGCTATGCCGCTGATTCCCGGACTCATTACGGCTAAGGAAAGCTTGAAGTGCATTGGAAAAATGGAAAGGTTCACATACCAGCGAGACGAGCATAAGTGCCTACTGCTGATCGCATTGGTAGCTTCCCGTCCCAGACGTGCTCCATTCAATCGCAGAGTCTCGGATGTGGAAGGTGATAGTTGGTAGATGGCTCGACGCAGGTGCAAATGTATTAGCATTCCAAGATTCGGACAGCCTTCCCCTTGCGCCGGGTGGCCTCGGTAGGAGGTCGAACATATTCCTTGTAAATTGCAGATGGCTCCATTTGGGCAAGGCTGGTGAATGCTAGAGACAAAACGACTGCCGACGCCTGTCCTGCTTTTATGCGTGAGACATGATCAGCGATGGAGCATTTACTGCTGTGCTGCGGGCGCCGAGGAGCATTCGGGGGAGGGCTCATCGCAGGAGCTCAGCGATGAGGGAGCACTGATTTCCAGATATCCAGAAGCAAACACGATGTATGCGATGAATAGAGATATGGCTTGCCGAAAACCAGAGAGGAAGATGGAAGGAGGAAGAGGTCATCACTATCACCCCGATCTCGGACGTCAGCCCTCCACAGCCCTCCCCGCAATGGTCTTTGGTGTGGAGAACGAGAGCAGGGATCATTCAACCCAACTTCACTATCTAGACATCAGCATATCAACCGATTTGCTTCATCTGGCATAGAAGAAGACATAAACTACCAGAGATCGTTGACACCAACCACAAAGTCACTTACAGATCGACGACAATGCCTCTGACATCAGACCTCAAACTGGATGCCTCCAAGTTCGACCCAGCGAATATAACCGAGCAAACACAAAAGTTCAACGATGGCTTGAGCAAGATAATGAGAAAGGGACCTCTCTGGTATGAAGTTGGAGCAGAAAAGTATCGCCAAATGCGCTGGAATGGCGAAACGCCGTTAGTCTTTGCTTGCCTCACCATGCCACCCTTACCACAAGTAACACTTTCCCAGAATGCCCAAACCCCAAGTCCTAGAATCAGGAAAGGACAGTACCCTTCCCTCTCGTGAGCAATCTCGCAAGATCTCCACTCGAACCTTTTACCCTGAATCCGGTACTCCCAAAGGTGTATTCCTCCACATCCATGGCGGAGGCTGGGTCCTGCAAACTGAAGCCTACCAAGATATAATGCTTCAAGAATACGCCAGTTCGGGATCTCTGATCGTTATCTCCGTGGGATATCGTCTAGCTCCTGAGAATCCCTATCCAGCCGGCAACGAAGACTGTTTTGACGCCGGGGAGTATCTTGTTGATAACGCCGAGAAAGAGTATGGTGTGCCATTGATGTTCATCGGCGGCGACTCTGCTGGCGGCCATCTAAGCGTGCTTACCGCGTTCAAGCTGCTGGAGACAAGGCCCGCTTGGAAGGCAAAGGGACTGGTGCTGAATTTTGGGGCGTTCGACTTGAGCGGCTTTTTACCACAAGTGTTCGTTTCCTCAGTCATACCTCTTTCTTGCTTTCTTGCTGACCTGGAGCGTCTTGGACAGGTGGCATTTCGACCAGAAATTGGTCCTGGATGCGGACATCATGCAAAAGTTCATAAGGCTCCCCTGTCTTCATTCTACATGGAGTGTCAGCTAACATCGATATGATAGGTACATGGAAGCCTATCTCCCCAATACCACCGAAGCCCAACGCAGAGATCCTTGGATCAGTCCATTCTATGCAAAGATGAATGAGATGAAAGTTCGTATTCTGTTGCAGCTTACGTACATATTTGAATGTCTGGAGCTGACATGCCTTCAGCTTCCTCCCGCGCTCTTCACCTGCGGCACTTCCGACCCACTTCTAGATGACAGCGTAATGATGTCAACGAAGTGGGCGATGAGTGGAGCTGAGAGCATTCTCAAAGTGAGCGATCCTGTCTTCATGTGGGCAGAGAAGTACTGACCGGGTGACAGATCTACCCAGGAGCTCCCCATGGCTTTTCATTCTTCCCGAAAGTTGGAGGAACAGAGAAGACAGAGGATGTGCTCAAGGACATCGCGATGTTCATGAACGAGCGCAGCAGCTAATGTCGTGAAGTTGTAAATAAATAGCAGCCGCTTGTTTTCATTCATGCGCTGAAAATCGTGCTCGCTCAATCATCGTCGCTATCACTGCCATAACCCACGAGCGGTCCAGAAAGTTTGCTTTCAGTGCCATTTGAAGGACCTGCTGTGAATCCCTTCAGGGCCGCAAGAGTGGATGCACCCAAGATTCCACCATTCTGCTGCTCCTGCGCCTGCTTGAAATGACTGGCCTGCAGCGCCTCTTCCTCGGTGTCTGTAGTAGGTTCCGTGTCCCCGCCGGTGTTTTCCAACAGCATGGGCTCTCTTCCACCTTCAATTCTTGCCTTCTCAGCCGCATACCAGACGTTGTCTGGTGCATTATAGCCTTGAAGTCCGAATCCGCCCTCAATCTTCCTCCGCTTCCTCTCCTCCTCAGGATCGGCGCCCTCGTACTTCCTTCCTTCCAACTCCGCGACATAGCTAGCAGGAAGTGCCCGCCGGATAGCCTCTGCAGCTTGCTCTTCGATCTTCCGCACTTCCCTCTTCTGCGCCACCGGGTTGGGGTCCACCGTTGCCCATCTCACATTCAGTGTCTCGTCGCTGTCCAGACTCTGATGTGCCATTGCCTCTTTCGCAAACTCGCTATTCGCAAGATGCACATATGTCACAAATGCCACTCCTCGGGAAGGAAGCACTCGTGTCCTTTCCACCTGTCCCCATTCTTGGAAATGTCTCGCCACGACCTCTTCAATGTCGTCCGTGACATGTATTCTTCCGACGTAAAGTGTCCTGTTCACGCGCATGAAGGACCCTACACCACCCATATCATCCCTATAATCACTGAACTTATCTCTCCCAAAGCAGTCTACATTGCTGGGGAAGATATCTCCCAACCCTCCCTCTTTCCCAATCCTGGAATTAGGAAGTCTGTGGAGGTATTCACAATCGCTTCCCTTCGGACACAATCCTCTCGCGAAGAACAAGCAGAAATATGATCCAGGAACCTTGTCGGCGCGTGTATAACCGCTGTCTCGCGCGACATCACAGCGGCCTTTGGCTTGATGTTTAGAGGAAGCAGCGTCCTCGCGATCTCCGCCAGACCATTTGTTGTACCAGATATTGAAGATCGTTCCAGTCTGTGGCGGAGGCTCTGATTTGAAGGTGCTGGGATCTTGCTGAGGGCGCGCTGGTCGCCGCTTGCGCTTGATGATTTTGGTTTTGCGCACTTTTTGAACGGTGCCATCGGGGTTGGTAGTGGTGAGCGCGGTTTCGGCGGCAGGTACGGAGGTATCTTCGAAGAGTGCCGGCTCATCGGCGGTGGTAGTGTCGGCCATTATCGAGATGTTGTGTGTAGATGGTTGTGAGATGATCTGGTCGCTGAACATGAATGCGACTTTTGGCTGGGTTGGCGCTAGCGACTAATATGGAGAAATAAGCGGAGCACGTGAGGCGAAAATGCACTCAAGGTTGCTCCAGGATCACTTTGCGGACTTTGGCGTCTACCAATCTCGATGTTTCTGCCTACGCTTGTACGTACTTATGGTATTTCGCTTAACTAGACGTCCATCGCCTTCTTGCAACTCCAAACGCCACGCTCCATCTCATGAATCATCCCATCATCTCAAGCGAGAAATGTCCTTCTCCTCCAAATCCCCCACCCAAATGCTCAGATTGATAGCTTCAATTGAAAAGACCATGAGCCCATCCGCAAAGAATCAAGGGTATCACCGCAATGAACCAGAATATCCAAACAATCCCAACCGCCAAATAGACCCACAACATATTCGTCCAAGTCCGATAATATCCATCCCGTGCCTTCTCTTCCTCACTCTTCCTCGGAGACGACCTCAAAGCCGCAGCAAGTTGAAGAGCAACCTGGTTGTTGATCTTGTCCCAGGTGGTGTTGAGAGCCTGTTCTCGCGCATTGACAATCATTTCAGTGCGAAGCTCAGGGTTGGTCGCAAGCTTTTGTGCGTAGGAGACGAAGGTATCCATGTCGTTGGGCGCCACGAGGTAGCCGGAACGACCATGCTTGACAGTCTCCGAAGGACCACCTTCGTCCCGAGCAATGACAGGGACGCCAGATGCCATGCTTTCAAGAACTACGAGCCCGAATGTCTCTGTGATGGAGCAGTGGAGGAAGATGTCCGCTGCGGCGTATGCTCGAGCCAGGGCAGTGCCGCGCAGCATACCGGTGAAGATGACACAGTCCGTAAGGTTCTTAAAGTATCCCCGGACTTCATTGTCCACAGCTGGATTCTTGTTGCCACCGACGATGAGGAGTTTGAACTTGAGGCCCGTGTCTTTCAGCTTCTGAGTAGCGTTGGCTAAAAACTCAAATCCCTTCTCAGGGGATATTCGGGAAATGCAGCAGAAGATGATTTCTCCAGCTGGAGCAATCTGTCTGCGGTAGGCTTCATCGCGACGAATCGGGTTGAACATCTCGGTGTCCACGCCGCGGCCGAGTTGGATCATCTTCGAAGACGGTGCTCCTGTGCCTTCCATGTACTCTCTCACATATGCTGATGGGTAGAAGATGGTATGAACTGCCGCTGCTCGAAAGAGAAAGCCTTGCACCAAGTGGAGTAGCCATTTTCCATATCGATCAAGGGGAGGTGCAAACATGATTCCGGCATAGGAGGCCAAGTCTGTTTGGAAGTTGAGTAATGTCGGTGGCGGCTGATCTAGCTGTCTGAGTTGGACCAGAAATTGGAAGCCAACAGACGCTGGGCTCGCAAGGTACACAACATCTGGTTTGAAAGTATTGTCATATACCTTTCCCAGTCGGAATGGGTATGCAACAGTAAGATCTGGGTTATAAGGCAATGGCCAGCCTTTGAGTCGGAACTCAGGGTTGGCGCGATTCTGCCTTGCCGTCTCGATCTTACGGCGAGTATCTTCGCTTCTCGTACGATTGAACAATGGTGGCTTGGGTCCAGCTTGTGCAGCGAGTAAAGGTTCCTTTTCTCTGTCATGGTTGGAATGCCACTGCCAAGCACCACCAATCGCTCGCGATCCCAGGGATGAGGACTTTGCTTCAATGGAGCGAATCCATTCTTTGTTGACTATGGGTTGTCTTTCGGGTTTTGAGGATTCCACGATCGGCTGGCCCTTGTATTGGGGAGCACATGTGGCCACATGGACGCCATGGCTTCGAAGGTAATCGACAAGGCTTTGAGTTGTCCTGCTGACGCCGTTCACCGGTCCGAGAGATTCTGTCGCTAGCAGGACCTTCTTGCCGACGAGTTCTTGTGGAAACTCCGAGGAGTTGGTTGGTGTGAGCGGTGGAGAAAGCGGAAGTGTTGTAAGAGGCATGGCGGGCGGCCGGCTGTCGTCTGGCGTCCTCGTCTATTTATCCGATAGGGCTGAAGTTTGTTGTCTTGGCTTCGAGTGGGGATGGTTTGCGCGTCGTTGCTTCTCCCAGGGACACGACAATCACCGCATTTCCAACGCGAGAATGAAGGATGGCGAACGAGAAGCTCCAGGCGGCAAACAGGCGATGGGCGTCTTTATGGCAGCTGCGATCTGCAGCGGGACAAGAGTGCGGATGGAGCGCATGCGACGCGACAAAAATGGGTTGCACTCGTGAGTGACGACGGGTTTATCAACCTCTGAATGTCCAACGAGAGGCCAGCATCGCCATCACGCCCTCGACTGGCACTGGTTCGGTGATTTCCTGGCATTAACGAGCGTGCGAGAAGACAACACGAGGCAGGGGACTTGCACACAAAGAAAGGCGTTGATGCTGTCTTGAGCGTCCAGACTTTTGGCACGGTCCGTTTCGAGCGTCGCGATTGGTCGTCTGAGTTGGAGGTATGGAACATTACTCAAACGACGCACCCATGGACTCTTTTACCACTTTCGATGCCCGAGGTGTGAATGATGCGGGCGAGCTGCATTGCTGGTCTCTCGCTCACCGTCTTGCGATTTCGGGAGATTGTAGGCCAGTCCGCAGAAGACGATTGCAGCTTGAGCGAGGATCTCACATCTCCTCAACGGCATGCGAGCGGGCGAATACAGCACTGGCGTGATGGCGACATCTTGAGGCTGCCAGCCAGCTTGTTCCGTTGTGCCTCCATTGGCCTTGCATCTGCAGCGCAGAAGTCCTTGGGCCGCCTCCACCGCAGCAGGCTCTCTCACCACGCGGCATACGCAAAATTTGAAGCCAGGACAACATCCTCCCACGATTGAGATTGCTAGCAACTCTGGCCAGTACATTCGAAGTGAAGAGCCAGGTGTATGCTCTCTTTCTCTATTATTCAACCGTTTCAGATCACAGATCCTTTGCGGCACATCTTCTCTTCCTTCTCTACATACCCTCAATCTCCATCACCTGTCTTTCCTCACATTCACCTTGACGCAGAGTTTTCTTCTGCCCTCAATAAGGTCTCATGTTCGCTATTGAGAAAATGTTATTGAGCACCGCAAACGGACAACGCCACAAACACCCCGCCAAGACTTTGTTGCTCAAAGAACGTGATATAGCCTTACTGCACCTGCTGAACAGGTTGCCACGCGCCATGTCAATCTCACCAGAGTGGCTTTCCTGGCGCACTCTCTTGCTCGCCGTCGTCGCGCACAACGCTGGTCATGCTCAACTGGCCGCATATCGAAGACACAGTCTTATTGACTGTTATCTTATTGACACTTCTCCTATTGCTGATTCTCCTATTCAGAATAATTCTCAATAAGACGAGAAGAAGTCGCCGTGGTAGTGGACATCTCTTCTCTTCAACCTGCTCTGTCGTTCTCGCCTTCATCATCATCGGAATCTTCACCTACATCTTCTATCAGGAGCAATTCCATACCATCGGCGACGACGATCCAGCACCCTTGGAAGTCGAGAACTCAGCGACCACATAGTGCGCCCACACTTAGAAGATCATTTCCGACAACATGGCTACTACTGTCAACCTCTCCGACCCAGGCACCTCGAGCCACGATGGCCCATACCCTGTTGCCATATTCTTCGCCTTCTCCAGCCTGATCGTCATACTCCTCCTCACTCCACCGTTCACCGCGCACTGGAAGAATCGCAATATCCCTGCGACAGTCTTGGTTGGAGCCACTATCCTCGGTGACCTCTTCAACTTTCTCAACGCTATAATCTGGTCCAACGACGACATTGTCGCCTGGTACACCGGTGCCGTCTTTTGCGACATCCAGATCAAACTCGTCGTCATCCTACAGGTCGTGTTCCCAGCGACTATTGCCATGATTCTCCGCGGTCTGGCTCAGGTCATGAATACCAACAGTGCAAGCTGGAGCGTTACAGCTGCGAAGAAGCGCCGCAGCATGGCAATTGATCTGGTGTGTTGTGTGGGATTACCGCTGTTCCAAATGTTGGCGTCGTGGATCACGCAGCCTTTTCGATACTACATTCTTGGGATTGCGGGATGCACGGTGCCTACGGATGGTAGTTGGCTGTATGTTCTGCTTAGTCTGGGGCCCCCAATGCTGTGGGATGCGGTTGCAGCTTACTACTCTGGTAATCTACCTGCTCCCGTCATCTTGATCAAAGTTTTACTGATATATTTGCAGCTCTCCTGGTCGCCCGCCTCTACCGCTACCGCCTCGCTTTCAACACAATCATGCAGCAAAACAACACCACCAAGTCTCGCTTTCTACGCCTTTACCTCCTCTCAACAGTCTGCGTTCTTGGCCTGATCCCCACCCAGATCTATTTCATTGTACGCCCAAGCATGGACGCTATACCCTTCTCCTGGAACAATGTGCATCACCCTACAGAGTACTCTTGGAATTCCGTGGTCATGGTTCCGAGTAACGGCAGCACCTTCTTCGATCGCTGGATCTGGCTCGCGGGCAGTGTTCTCATCTTCGCTTTCTTCGGTTTCGGCGCCGACGCTGTCAAGACTTACCGCGAGCTGCTGCTGGGTGTCGGCATGGGTCGCGTTATTCCCAGCCTCAAACCTGGCTATGATTCGAGGAGAGATACGACTGGCACGTTCTCTTCGATGGGGAGTAAGGCGAGAATGTACTTTAGCAAGAGGAAGAACTCCGGGTCTGTCACAACATCCGCCACCGATTCTATGCGATCCCCGACGCTGGTCTCTGCCTATTCTCCCAGACAGCCAACATATCAGTCCATGGATGAGAAGACGAGGACTAACGGCAAATCCGGATTTTGGGACTTGTTCTCCCGTAAGACTGGACGCAAAGCTTCGAACTCCAACGATCCTTTTGTGATGGCTACATACAATCGTGAGGCAATGATACAGTCGAACATTTCGGCTGATCCACAGTCGCCGAACTCGGCTTCGCACTCGCATTCTTTCAGCAGCGAGGATGTCATGGTGAGGAAGGAGGTCCGGCAGGCGAGCGAGACTGTTGAGCCGTTGCCGTCGAAGAAGATGTACGATGGTGCTTGAGCTACATGGCGGTGGCGATGGTTTAAAGAGTTGCACCGATTGAAGATGGCTCGGGAAGCACGACATATTGAACATAATGCAAATTGTAAAGAGCAAGTTCCACGATGGAGTCAATTGTGGCTTTACAGATACTGTCTTCTTAGTCCCACCTCCGCTGATGATTAGCTTGATGCCCTTGGTTAAAGATTTTCCTGTTGCCATAGAGCTTCGAATTCGTGGGCGAGGCCGACAATGTTGCTGAGTGATCGCGCAGTGTCCTTCGATGCGAAGATTCATGGGCTTGATAACCACACCATGATCACCTCTTAGAGCTATAGACACATTGCTGCATTATCACCACCCCAACCCTAACCCTGATATCCTGAAAGAGGACCTCAGGAGGCAAGATCATTTTGGCCGATCTCGGCCTTGGCAGCCGATGAGGCATCGCGCCAGTGAATGTTCTTCTCTTCCTCGACTTCACCCATCACCAACGTGACAAAGTCTTGCAAGAGCACAATGCATTGATAGCGTTGTGCCTCTTGAAAATTTGTGCTGAGAATACACCAGAAGTGAAGTTCGCTTCTTGTGGATGACGACACAGAAACGCCACGAGCAAACAAAGCAGGTAGGTAAGGTAGGAGGTACCGGTAGGTGCTACCAATCTTCCTTCTATCGCAACCAACTCGACTCAATCCTCACGGCGAAAACATCATCAAAGACAGCATGGCAACCCTACCACCCTCCTCCGCTTCTCCGCCCTCGCAGCTGGGCGGTACTCCTGTTAACCCAACTATGCCTCTACCAGCAGAGGACCTCACGTCCGCGGCAGGTGCATCTCCTGCCAGAATAACTGGACGCGAAGTCACTGACACAGGCTGGGACACCAATCCCAAAGAAGTCGATCATCTCGTCGAAGGCATCAGCAATGAAGAGATTTGGATGCTCGTCCGGCGTCTTAACAAGATGGTCTTCCATATCAAGCACGCTTCGAGGGTTTCACCTGATGGCTTGGACCTTGCTGTCGCTCCAGATATGGAGTTCTCACCCAACAAGTTCCGCAGCCAGCTAGAGAGATTCTACATGGGAGTGATTGTCGGCACCTTGGCATTCGTCAAGCATGTTTCGAGACTCAGGTCCTGGAACGAGAAGACGAGGACTGGAACATTTTGTGCTGTAAGTTGCTCACTAGGTCTATGTGTCATGGAACCTCATGCTAATCTTGGTAGCTCTATTTCTTTTGTTGGGCGATGAATTACTTGGTGAGCAATTGAATGGCAGAAGAAAAATCCAGTTCTCGATCCTCTCGAACCTCTCCTTTTCTCTTCCCGGACTCACCGAACCTACCGATCGGAAGCACTCATGCACACAACTAGCTTGTGTCTCGGAGAGAGCTTCGGATTCCCGTGTTTTCTGAACGTCAAAGACTATGCTGATCTTATGCTTCTAGATGCACGGGATCATAGCCTTCGTCCTAATGATGGTTCTGTTTCCGGTATTTCGAGAGTCGTGTTTCCCACCTGCGCCCATCTCTATGGTTGGATCTCTGTCTGGTAACCTCACGAAGCCAAACGCTGGTATCTTGGGCTCGAAAGACTCCATCACGGGAGCGCCTCAGAATGTGGAAGGTGAGGCAGTCGAGAACGAGGCCAGCAACTTTGTGACTGGGCTGGCTGGTATTGGGATCAATATCATGAGCTCGGGAGACGTTCACGGGGAACCCAACACCGAGGAGAACAGTTTCACCGGGATGATGAAAGCTGAGCCGAATGAGCTTGCTCAAATGGTGGCTACCGGAAAAGACAAGGTTTGATGATTCCTTCGAAGTGTTCCTTAACATATTCTGACTATTTTCCAGGCAGAGGGCATCAACAGACCTTCCATCGACAAGTCTAAAGGCCCAATGGAGACGATTATGTGGTCATTCATGAGATCTAGTATGATTGGAATGAACTCCGCGAACGACACTTGGGAGAAAATGGCAAATGCCTTGAACCCAAAGCCGCCATTCGACACGAGGAGGCATCCTGCCCAATGGATGATCCCAATGTTCTTCTTGTTCTTCTTGTCGAATTACCTGACACCAAACATAGTCTTCAGGAGCACAACATGCTTTCTTGGAATTGCCTTATTCGGAGCTCCAATGATCAAAGCTTCAAACTCATGGCGAAAGACAAATGCTCCAACTTGGCTCAACAATTTGAGTCTCGAAAGGTATGTGAGAATCTCTTTATGAAGAAGAAGCGGCGTGCTGACCATATATCATAGCACTATTCTCCACGGCGTTCCAAACAACGCACAATTAGCGTTAGCACTCCTGCGACACGGCGAAAGGCAGAAGACACCTCTACCACCTCCACCTGCTCGCCTGGGCGAAGCTCCTCCCTCAGATCCATTGCCGCTCACCTCAGACGTCATCTCATCCTCTGGGAATGACATTCCTCTTGGAGCCTCACCACAAGAATTACTTGATGCAGCCGCACCCGACGACAAACTGTTAGACGAAGCCGGTGGTGATGACGTCGAGGTATCAAAGACCAACAGTAAAGAGCCCCACAAAATCCTCCGGCTCATGAAAGGAGCTGCGAAACTAGGCATCCGCAGTACCGTTGCCCTAGACAGAACTAGAGCAAAGATTGGACATACAGGCGCGAAGAACCGTATCGGCGTTGTACCATCCAAGAAGCACAATCCCATACTTGGACCAATCGAGTTTGACGCGTACTACGAAGGCCTGTCGGGCTTTCTGACCATTGATTCTGCCAAGAACTTGCCGACTCTCGCCTTTGCGAAGGCAACCGCAAAGCACGAGATCGTCTGGAGTCTGCCGGTATCCGACATCACAGCATTGAGAAAACACTCCGGCTATGGATTCAAGACGAAGCTCACAGCGGGCTGGGCGCTGGACAAGCGACTCAGTGATAGTTTGGGCATCACCGACTCGCGTGGACATGAGTGGGCAGTCACAGCAATTCCGAAGAGAGATGCGTTGTTCAATCGTTTGATTGCTATCGGAGAGCAGAAGTGGGAGCTGTGGTGAAGGAGAGTGGACCTTTGCGAGCATCGAGTGGGTGGCAACTCGTGTTGATGTATGTTTTTTTGCCAATATCCTACATTGGGTAACGAACTCTATGCAACTCAAATCTACATCCTGAACCACTCATGCTCCGATGCATCCTTTGCGGATATCCGCTGCTCCGGATCAAGATGCAGGATTTTGCTCAGAAGATCTGTCAATAGTTCGATTTCTTGCTCTGAGATGCTGCGATGAATCACCGCGCTTTCGTTGTCTTCGTTTAGCACATCGTAGTAGAGCCCAGGCGTGATTGCCTCGCGTATCGAGCGCGGCTCGATGGCTATTCCATCGCTCGTGTGTGTTGGCTCAATGACAGTTGCGGATTCCCCGGGTATGGATGGCTTTCTGATCTTGACTACGTTTCCGTGATCGTCTGATTCATCCTCAAAGGCCACCTTACGTCCTTCCCAACTCGTCCACAGATACTCAGGCAGTTTGCCAAGCAGAAGCACTATTTTATCGAGTGTGTCATCCGCATCACCGTCGAAGGTGTCGAAGAGCTTTCTTCCGGTGCGGATATCGAAAAGAGAACAGGCAAGTGCCCATATATCACTCGGTTTCCCTGCTTTCTGCTCCAGGATGAGCTCGGGGGAACGATACGCCACCGGCGTGCCCAGTTCTTCGTGAGGACAGGTGACTTCGAAAGATTCTCCGAAGTCAATGATGCATGCTTCATCAATCACAAACTTCGTACCCACTTTGTTGAAGTCGATAGGATATACAAGGTACTTTGGCGCAGATGCTTCAAGTGGTTCGTCGCCATCCACGGTGGTCACAATAGCACGCCTAGGCTCTCCTAGAGTATCAACAATATCCTGCTCAGAAAGACCATTCAATCCCGTTGTGCGGAGCAGGATATTCCATGGGGTTAGGTCTACGCCATGTCAGCCCGTGTCTGTCCTTCTGATGCTGCTACATGATACTCACCTCCGTGGCAGATGCCATGTTCATGCAAAGTTGCCAAAGCCTGAAAAGATTGAAGGGCAATTCGCCGCAGAGATGCGTCATGCTGTGCAAAGTCTTTCGGGATGCGTAAAGCGGGCGGGCCAAGGACTGGGTAGACAAAGCAGAGATGAGATCCATTCGGTCCCTCGATTCGGAAATGATCCAGAGGTAGACATATGTGAGGTTTGCCAGGCGAGTTGTCGTCGATTGTGGCTTTGAGCGTGCACACGCGAAGCTCGGGGCAATTGTCTTTGGAGTAATCTGCCATCAGAACTTTGAGAGCCACGTATATCGACTCGTCGCTATCGAGATCCCGACACATCCAGACATTTCCAAACCCGCCGCTTCCTAGTTTGTTGATCACCCGGTAGCGACTGGTTGGTCCCAGTGAATCTCCGAGGTGCACTGGATGGTGGCCACCAGCTTCGTAGTCGAAGATCTTCTCCAGCCCGAAAGGTGAGTGCTGCAGCATCAATCGATTTCCCGCATTGGAGACTGCTTCAATGTCATCTGTCTCGGGCTTCGGGCTCGACATTGTTGCCGACGTTGCTTGAACGCCAGGAGACGACTGCAGGTGCTGAGCTGTACAGGAAAGATTCAGTCTGCAATCCGCAGCAGACACACCTTCAAGCAGTCAAGGGCTTTGATGGATCATCGTCTCTTTTTAGACGCTGGAGTGACGAAAGACCTACGCGCTGAATAGCCATCCGTCCCTCGGTTGGTTGAATGCCCGGAAGCGGTGAAATCATTCGTGACGGACGCGTGACCCTGCAGTCAATGTTGCTCACACTCTGTAGGTTGAGAGACGAATGCATGAGAACTTCCAGCCCTCCACTTCGAGCCATCAGGCGTGAAGTGGAAAGAAGGAAAGATCCATGCTGCTGACGTGGAGTTGATCGGCTTTTGTTTCGGATGTGATGACTTGGCACTGTTTCTCGAACATTCAATCTCAATCTCGACATCTCTTTCAACTTTTCGCCTTCCCGTCTCCTACTCTACATTCGATATCGGAAAGTCAATCACCACGCGCTTGGTCGGCCTTTCAGCAAGGTTCTACCATAAATCTGTTCGTCACCGACACGCGTCATTATTTCTCATAACCGCCCTGATGAGGCACAGCCCAGCGGCTACAACATCCGAATTATTACCTATCGAATACCATAAGAGCTCGACAACGATCACCTCGAATGTCAGAGAAGGCTTGTGGAGCTCGCATGGAAAACGATCTGCTCCGGATCCCGTCTCAACAATATCAAATCGGCTTCCCTACAATTCTTTTCTTCACGCAACGCTGTTAAGAATGAGAATCCAAGGCTTTCACTCGAGGAACCCGGGCTCCCTGCCATGTTATGAGCGAAAATGCTGGTGCGAAGAACACTCATCCCCCTAACATCAATGACTGCGTCGAGAGAGCATCGCTGAAATGGTTCATGGGACATCAATGATGAGAACTTCTTCTTGAGTAATGCTCATATTGACGGCTATGCTTTACGTCCCCCAAGCCTTGACACACACCTTCTTGTGGAATGCCCAGTCACTCTGCTGACATTCCTTACTGCAGTACTTCACAATCTCACACTTTCCACACCGCAAACCGGCATCCTTCCCACAAGCCTTGCAGTTCATGCTCACCGGGCACTCCACAGGCACATCTTTGGTCTTCCAGTACTCGATGAACTTCTCGGGCGTCATCTCCTTGTTGAAGGTCTCACGGTTAGTGTCCAAGTTCTTAGTTATCATCCTGCAGAGTACATCGACATGCAGTGCCTCAAGCTCTTTTCCATCAGCGCGAATGAGCATCATGCGCTGGCTTGGATAGTCTTCAGCCTTGATCTCTTCGCAACGCAGCTGATCGAGTGCGGGGTTCCACTGAGTAGAGAGAATGCTAAGCACACGGTTGTCGGGTGTTGAGAAGACACCCTCGGGCGCGTTGTCTATCGGTCCACCGGTTTGGTTGAATTCAGCCTCCGACATTGGGCGCCAAAGAAGAGGTAGCCCGACGCGCGCTGTGAGATGAAGCAAAAACATCCGCGGGACAAGTTTGAAGATGCTGGCTCCACCTGTGAAGACAGCGGCTCCCTCGCCCAGGAGGATCGAAGGGACGCCGTGCATATGTTGCATCTCATTGGAAGTGAAGAGTCCGCGAATGACGTCTGACTCGGATATCTCAGATCGGAGCTTTGAGCCTGCTCCCTGAGGCGATGGGACAGCAGCGTGTTCAGCCCTGCATGCATACTTAGTGGCTATAAGTCACAAATGTGGTGCAAGAAGACTTACATGCTGCCTGATGATTTGAGTTCGTGTATTAGTATATGGTTGCGAACAGATACCGTGACGATGAGGTCTGTCACGAGCTTTTTCAGTAGCAAAAAGCAGTCAGTGATGTGCAGGTCGCTTGGTCCTGTTTTAGAGGCCCACATCTCTCACATCCGTAGACTTGACCGGATGCGGATTCCAATCATTCTTTGTGGTGCGAATGGCATTGTTTGAGAGTGGAGTCGAGTGTAGAAAAAAAAGACAAATTTACCTATGTTGTGGTGGAAGATTGAAAGTGCTATACGGTATTGCACGACTACCTTGAGATAATTCCAAAGTGATAGATTGTGCTAGTAGAGCCTTCTTGAGAAGGAATGCGAAACCCGGAATGTGATTTTAAGCTCCAAACTTTGATGTAAGTGAATGTCTGTCTATACTATAGAACTTGGCATACAAAAGCATCGTATCTCGACCATTTATCATTCGATTCCGTGTAAAGCAAGACCATATATAGTAGCCTAGGTGAGAAACAAGTCCTTCCAGAGTTATTGTCCATCATGACATTATTTCAATACCTTCACACCACGTCTAGATCAAAAGTACCTCACATGAAATTCTTGACACATGCCATAACGCACCAAACACTGCCATTCTTGGCATTACGTCCACTTTGGACCAATGGGAAAGGTGCCCAGCCCGAGCTTAGAGAGGCCTCTGGCGGATGATCAAGTGCTCGATTAACTCACGTGGGAGTTTCTTTGTTCAAAGCTGCGTCGCACAACAATATCAAGCTCACCCACAAAGCCAGAATATCTCACGGATGACTTTTATTCCACCTCACACAACGACAGCACATCGTCACATCTTTTGGCGATTGGTCAAGGAGTGGTCTATAATCTCCTCCTTTCCCCGCTACACCTTTGTCGCCTCACACGCAATGGACCCATAAAACCATTTTCACCGATCGTTCCAGGCCAACTTTGCTCGCTCCTTCACCTCAAACACTCTCGTTCAAAGTTGCTACCAACAACGATGTCTTTCACTACCGAAGTCAACACGCTCGAACGCGTGGTACCATCTAACCCTATCAAACAGGGTGCCACCTGTGTTTTGCAAGCAATATACGAACCTATCGAAAAGGGCTGTGTTGTGCAGTAGATGCTGCATTCTGCAGAAGGAGCCTCGATTCGATTACCGTAGCAATGCTGTGTGGAAGGCTTGGTAACGTTGAATTTCTGGCGGCAGATTGGCGCAGTGGAAAGAATGGGAGGAATGCGGTACTCAAGGGATGGTGGCAAAGAACGCTACGGCGACATCTAATGCAGTGAAGCATAGGTCTGCTCCAAGCAGGAGGCGAGAGTATCTTTCCTCTCTTCTCGTCAGACAGCCATGTTTGAAGACTTACCTACAAGCACCGATATAATGCAGATATGTTTCGACCACGTCGTTCCATTTTTCCCATTTTTGGTTCATTCGTTGCTGGAAATAGAGATCTATAGAACGCAGGACTCGAGTTTGCTTGGAAGGTTCGGATGTGTGTGGTTCTACAGTTCTGTTAGTCATCCGCGAACATTCAGAATTCCGATCGAGGTCCAGTATTGTCGATGTGAGAATTGTCCAGTGACGAGTTGCTGCTTTAAAAATGGCGATTTCCTCTCATGATCACCTCTCGTCAAAGTAGTTGTCTTTCATGCCATTAGCTTCCCATATACTAGCTCAGCCGCTTGTTAAATCTTGGAGTACCTGCATGATCTAGTCACCTCGCTGCTGCCGTGCGTTTCCAGTTCTGTCTTCGATGCAATGCCGAAGCTCTGTGCTAATGAGCCCTGTCGCAGAAGCCTTTAGCTCTGACAAAGAAGATTGACACTACGGTTGATTTAGAGTGTAGGGCATGCATGATAGCTTTGGTTCTTAAATGCACCAGAATTTCCTGGTTTTAAGTACCTCGCTGTCTTTTCCAATGATGACCAGTGTCTGTAGAGTAAAGCCTGTCTCCTTTCCGGGCAATGGAGGACATGCCGAAGCGTGGAGGTGTAAGCTCAAAGCATACGGTAGCAGTCTTTGAAAGAGAAGAATGTTCTCGAAGCGGGAAACCGAGGGAACATGGCCGCGGCGACCAGCTGCGTAAAGACTTCCGGCTTGACGGTATTTACACCAGCCTACCGTGGAGTTCCCCAGGTCGTGGCCAACTTCGATGTCACGTACATGTCGAAGGACATCCGCCATCAAGCCGCAGTCATACCTGGATTTCCCAGCTTCGTTATCCTTGGCAACGAGACCTGGAGAAGGCACGAAAAGGTACGCTGCTCGTATCGACGCCAGTGAGGATGTGGTGAAGACGGTCAAGGAAGCTGAGGTTAAGGTGTAGATCGTCAACGTGGCCCGAGCTTTCTTTACCCCAGACTTTGATCAGTCAGCTCGAAGCTTCCGTCAGTTCACTCTAGGCCATCAAGTGTATCGACAATCCTTCCCTATCCCACCCGGCGCAAGGCGCATTGTTTCCTCAACCAGTCCCAACCGCCAATATGCCGGCGGGTCGCATGCACGTGTCGCAGCCGTCGAACCCGTTCCAATATCACAACGCGCACCAGCAACAGCAAAGCTATGCATCTCAGTCGGCAAACCTCCCCAGCGCCGCGTTCAACCTGAACGCAGGCATCACTCCCTTCAACCCAAGCACCGCATCAGCATACGGCAGCTCCGCGTTTGGTACCTCGGCAGGCACGTCCTCATTCACACCCGGCATGATGGCTGGCCCTGGACAAGGGCAGGGACTCGGATCGGCAGCAGCGCAGGCAGGATTTGCTAGAGGTGCGGCGATGCAGGAGCACAATCAACACATTGAGGCAGGGGGGATGGGCTTGAAGACGGGTGCCGCCGCGAGGATACGCGAGGTTTGGCAACATAACCTCGAACCGGAGATGCACATGCTCCGTCAGCTCATCCAAAAGTATTCATACGTCTCAATGGACGCCGAATTCCCAGGCATAGTTGCCAGGCCCATTGGAAACTTCGCCGGCAGTAAGGCTGAATACCACTACCAAACACTTCGCTGCAACGTCGATATCCTCAAACCCATCCAGATTGGCATCACTTTGTGGAACGCAGATGGTGATCTATGCCCACCACAGGACCCTGCCATTACTCAACGGGCGGGAAACAAGTTCGCGGGCTACAGCAATCCCATCAACAACTCAAACATTCCTTGCACATGGGTCTTCAACTTTGAATTTAATCTGGAAGAAGACATGTACGCCGAATCCTCCATTGAACTTCTCAAAGCATCTGGTGTAGACTTCCAACGCCACATGGAAATGGGTGTCTCACATCAAGCTTTTGGCGCTCTCCTCAACATGTCTGGTCTTGCCGTCAACTCAGATGTGCATTGGCTCAGTTTCCACTCAGGATATGATTTTGGGTATCTGATCAAGCTTCTCTCCAACGATGCGTTGCCAATCGAGCAGACAGACTTCTTCCAACTTGTCAACCTTTTCTTTCCAAAATTATGGGACATTAAATTTCTCCTTCGCCACGCTCAGCGTCAACTCACACAAGGCCGTATGGGCGAGTCCGGCTCACGAATCATGAACTCCCTCGGATCGAAGTCTGGTCTATCAGATCTCGCCGAGGAACTAGGATGTCAGCGTATCGGCCAGCCACACACAGCAGGTAGCGACGCATGGCTGACAGGTGCGGTATTCTGGAGCATGAAAACGGCAATTTTCAATGGCAGTCTTGATAACGAGCTCGCGGACCAAATCTATGGGTTACATGGTGTTGCATTGCCCGCAAGTCAGCAATATAGGGAAGAGTTCTTTGCGGCGCAAGGGACACCCGGAGCACAGACCAATGGAGGGATGGGTGGTAGCAATACTGCAAGTTTTACACCTGGAGGGAATGGAGCACATAACCCTAGTACGCCGGTTGCGCAGCATGCGGGACTGCATTCGGGAACGCCTGGAGGAGGCAGGGAAGGCGGACTATATACGGCTGCTCAACATAATTTGGCGGCTGCGGGTGGGTTCCAAGGGTTCTCGTATGGGCAGGGCAAGTAGATGGGAAACTGTTGAGAGAGCATTGATACCCGAGAGGGAGTTTGTGGGTGTATGGGAATGGTGTTTTGTGGCGTAAGAAAAGGGTGGGTGGGTGTAGAAGTAGATTATACTTTTCGTTGCTTATTCCAGAGGCGAACGTAATATACGCTCTCTTTATGGGAGCTTGAAGATCACCGTAGTCTATCACAGCTCTTGTATTATATCTCATCGTCGCTCTGCTGTAGAAGTGAAGTCCATCGCGCGCCTGCCGAAGTCAGTGTGGAGACGAAACGCTTGGACCAACCGAACTTGAACTTCCAGCGCAAGCAACAGACACGACAGCACCACCTCTCCAACTCTCCAAGGTCGCACCCACAAACGTACCGTCTCCCGTCCCTTCTCCGCATAAAGTTCATCTAACAATCCTCCAGCAATTCTCAAAATGCCACGACCAAACATCACAGGCTTCGACCCCCAGCGCTTCGCGGCCTCCGCCGGCCAACCAAAGAACGACCCATGGGCACGAGCGTACGCATACCCTTTCCAAATCATATGATCTCCTTCGATCAAGCTGCTGACGGGAGTACAGTGAAGCATGGAGATACACAGGCCCATTCACGCGCGGCAAACGTTTCAGGAACTCTTTCCCAGGATTTGGAACTGCGACGGTGTTGTTTGCGGGATATCTGGTTTATGAGCAGATGTTTATGCAGAGTGGGCATGGGCATGGGGAAGGACACGGGGAAGAACATCATTGAGTAGGACCGAGGGAGGATGTATGCGAAATGGCATGGCGTTTTGGGAGTGTGTTCTTTGGGTTGTTGGCGATTGCGTGGAGAAGCGACGGGACGGGGACTGTGTTAAGGAGGATGACGATGTGGAGAGGATATGGGAAGTGAGCTGAGCATTGAAGATGGAGGGATTGTGGCTTTGCAGTGGGGATGGACAAGGAGACGGAGAGCTGTGTCTTCAGACTGCCCAGGCTCTACTCGCGTCTCGTGCATTCACTTGACCAATACTGACTTGCTCATGCCTGGACCATGCGTGGATGCAAACACCAGCGCTCGACCAATGCCAATGCTACAATGGCATTGAGTTATGGGGAGTACTTCCCTGCACGTAGCTTTAGTGTACATAGACCGAAGCTGGAACTTTCTCGAACTTGTATATCAGCATGGGTATGGATGTACAACAAAAGACCACCTATTGAATACCTATCATTTATATATCTACCTTACTCTTTCTATCTTCCCCTCGTCCGCATCAATTCCACTCTCAATCTCATAGATCGGTCTCCGGCAAGTCGGCACCCCACTAGCGTGCGTCACTACCACAACTCCAAGCCTCGAGACCGCCGTCTTTCAAATCTCATATCGCCCGAGGACTTGAAAGCTGCTAGACCATTCGATCCCCTCGCACGCGCCAATACCAATATACCGGCGTCTGCACACTTCACCCCCTCCACAATGCCAGCATGAATCGCCTCACAACACCCACCTCGAACAACCTCTTCCCGCGGCCGACATAACACTCAGGTTGGAACCCGCCAAAATGCCCCGAGTCTACCCTCCCCTCGAGGGACGGCAACCTGCCGTGAACATCTCCCCCTCCCTCGTCGAATCAGTCGCTGGCTTCACCGCCGGCATGGTATCGACCCTAGTGGTCCACCCTTTCGACGTGATCAAAACCCGCCTCCAATTGCGACCTTCAGCGCGCTCCGCTCCCGGCGACACATGGCGCATAATGCAAAAGATTGGCTCCGAGGCGCTCGCTGAGAAGCCAGCCAATCTCTCAAATAACAGAGCAGTCATCACAGCTTTCTACCGCGGACTGATGCCGAATATGATCGGGAATTCCGTCTCGTGGGCGCTGTATTTCATGTGGTACGGGAATATCAAAGATTTGGTCCGGACTTTGAGAGTGGCTTCACAGGGTGAGGAGAAAGGGAGAAAGCTGGGAAGTATGGATTACTTTCTTGCTTCGGGGTTGAGTGGGATTTTGACAGGAGTGGTTACGAATCCGATTTGGGTGATCAAGACGAGGATGTTGTCGACTAGTAAGTCTCATCCTGGTGCTTACACTTCCATTGCACATGGTACGAGGACGCTTTGGCAGAAGGAAGGGATACAAGGATTCTATCGCGGGCTTACGCCGAGTTTGTTTGGAGTCAGTCATGGAGCGGTGCAATTTATGGCGTATGAGCAGCTGAAGAACCGCTGGGCGGTGGGTAGGAAAGGTGGAAAGGATGGACTGACTAATGTGGACTTCTTGACGCTTTCTGCTGTTAGCAAGATGTTTGCGGGGAGCATCACGTACCCTTACCAGGTGGTGAGGACCAAGATGCAGCAGTATGATATGCCGGAGATGAAGGCGAGGGAGGTTGTGAAGGGGATTTGGAGAAGTAATGGAGCGGCTGGGTTCTACAAGGGCTTGGTGCCGAACCTTGTGAGGGTCATGCCTTCCACTGCCGTCACCTTCCTCGTCTATGAGAACTGCCGGTACTACATCCCGAGGTGGTGGAGTGATTCAAGTGATTGAAGGGATCTTTGAACAAAAGTATAGAGAAATGGAGAGCCTTGGAGAGAGAAACCATATATACAGGAAGGAGCCTGGATCCGGACGCCAAGTCTACACACCAAGAAGCATATACCCACAGACAGCCGCCATTCGACGCATACATCTACATCTGGTGCCATTTGACGGGACATATGAGTGGTGTGAAGGAACGAGATCAAACGTCTTTCAGCAACTGGACCAGAACCTGATGAGCATATTGAAACCACGATGTCAACCTCGGGTCTCCGCAGACTCTCTCTCTCGAGGTCTCCCATATACAAACACTGCTCTAGGAGAGCCACACGCCCAGTCCAGGCAAGAAGTTGCATTACTCTGGCGAATCTTGGCGTTCTTTCTGATCTTTGGGCGAGGCGAGCGGCAAATGTGTGCATTTTGGCTCAATGAAGTGCTCAGTGAGCCTAGATCATAGACTTCTTATGGCGTACATTACGACAGGATAGGAAATGCATTTGAGAGACTTGTTCTACCATATCACGACCGGCCGTGAGGAGTCGCGACTTTGCAATCGCGCGAGGTGAGGCTGTGTTCTTGGCTTTCTATCGTTGACCTGAGAGATAGGCAGGAGTACGCGCATCCAGAAACGAGCACTTATCGATTCTCAGCCACATCCGCGCTGAGAGTGCACAATACTAATGCTTCTTCCTACCGACCTGCGCTTAATCCAGCCATCCAGCAAAGCTCTCCTCTCGCTACTCTCCTGCTCTCCTCCTAGTCTGCGAACATGCCAACAAACCTACCGATCCAACCGCAGTAACAGCCGCGTTAACGCACGCCCATCCCATTCATGTATACTATTCGGGAACGGGCCTAGCCTTTTGCCTATCCGATTTCGCTCGTGCATGGCAAAGAGATACAGGACTGAGGGTGAGCAAATGCATGAGCCTTGCCAGCAGGCGCTTGTAACCTCGGCAAGTTCTGTATCAAAGGGTCAGTCAGGCATATCTCAATTCTATTTCACCAAGTGTCTCACGGTTTGAAGAGGCGAAGCCCATATCATGTTGGCTTCATGTACTTGGATCGCAGGACCTCGCGCTTCGTAGTAGGGTCCAGTTGCGGCCACAACGCGGCCAGGTACGAGCTGAAGAAGCCCGGGATATTTTCGCAGCTGTCCCACCCACCTAATTCGCGATCTCCGTATTTCCCGTTCTCGCAAATTGCTACTTGAAGAAGCATTTCCTGTAGGATGCACTCCGGGGATCCCAACGCGAAGGCGGCCGACATCGCCAGAGCCGTGATTTGACAATTCTCAAGGATGTCAAGGAGGCGGTCCATGATCTCGTTCTGCAAGGCCGGCATGAGATACATGTCTGCCAAATGCCAGGCGCGCACGAGTTCTTCTTGTATCCCAGCAAGAGTCAGGTAGGACTCTTCTATCTTCTCGACTCCCCACGGCAGCAGGTCAGTCTCCGGGGCCAGATCCGGGAGCTCTCTGTTACAAATCCAATAGAGCAAAATCTCGAACAAAGCGCTCTCGCAGCCAGGCAGACGAAGCTTCTTGTCACGCGCTTCTGCAAATCTTCCCAACAGAGCTGCTCGGAAGTACTCCGATGCATTGCAGAGTACAGCTCTCTGAACCGTGTACTGTCCGCCATCTTCGAGAGCAACTTCGATCATTTCATCTGCCTGAAAAGCGCTGCACGGCGTTAGAAGCGATCGTCTGGAATATGAATTGCTGATTACCTCGCGAATTTGGATAGTTTCTCACTGACAGTCTCCATGGTGGTGAGGCCGGTGGGTGAGGAGCGAGGTGATGTTTCTGACTGGGCGAATGTGGATTCGGTCGGCTCGGCGGCAGAGGGGTGCTGGCAAGTCCGTGGTGTGCGTGTGAGGTGATGCAGCTCAAACGAGATGTGTGATGTGTGATATCTTCAATCGCGAGGTTGTGGTTGATGAAGAGAGTCCACGGCAATGGAAAATCTTCTTTGTCAGAGAAGAGTAGATCCGTGTGCATTTCACGTGCGGAGCGAGATACGGGACCAGCACGCCGTAAAGCGAGCAATCGAGCCTCCAGAGTGAGGGTACTCTTTCATGCGGTACTGCCGGACAGCACGTGAAAAGTAATTGAGTAGACCCGTAACAAAGCTGCAAAATCAAACCAGAGAGCTTGAAATGAAGCCACGTTAGATAGTCATTAGCTCAACTCAGAGACCGTCGCAGTATTATGGGGAGTATTCAGAAAGACCTGAGCGCGATTTACTTAAAGCAAAGCAGCCTCTGGTCAACCCCAGGCGAAGCAGCGAGTGCGGAATTGGAGTCACTCAAATGGAGGAGCTGCCCAGAGGACGGGAGCCCATAACGAACAACACTGACAACGACAGTTCTCCCGATGCTAGTACTTCCAAGTCTCTCGCTCCCGTGAGGTGCTCCAGCCGCTCAGGAAGAGCTTCTTTCCTCGGAAGAATGCCCGAGGGCGAGAAAGTATTTCGGGTTTGATCCGCAGGGCTGCAGTCCCATGCAGTACTAAGTTCGTTCCGCGTCCTGTGGTGTTGTGAAGTATGTTATGACCCTCTCACTCCTCCAAACCCCATATGACCACACTACCGTCTCCACCAGCGCTCGCCCACTGCTTCCTAAGCTGGTTCCACGCAACAGCACTGACCACGTCTTTCCTGCTGCCCGCTACAGGACCATCAGCAGCGCTCTGCTCCTTATGCCAGAGACGATGCATGACCTCTCCGGTCAGAACGTCCCACACAAATACCTTCCCATCTTCACTCCCACTGAGCACACAAGCATCAGCCATCGCCAACGTACTCCTCACTCTGTACGTATCATTCTTGAACCCGGCTTCCGCACCATCTCCAAAGCTTTGCAGACATTTCCCCGTCGCTCGATCCATAAATCGAACCTTTGAATCCAAACTGCTAACCACATACCCGTCCCCAGCTTTGGTAGGTTGCACACTGGTACACCCTTTCCTAGGCGCAATAACATCAACACTGATCTCTCCCATCGCCAAATCGTAGACCCTGACCTTCCCATCGACACTCCCCGCAAAGATTTCCCCGCCTCTCACAGCCACAGTAGAAACTGAATCTTTGGCTTCAGAGAACGTCATGATAGGTCTAGAATCTCTCGACTTCCCATCCCAAACCCGCACAGTCCCATCAAAACTCCCACTCACAATCACTGCATCCCCCTCTCCACCAAAAGTGCATGCATTGACTCGTCCCGCATGTCCGGAGAAACGCCGAAGCGTGGTGGCCGTTGCAACATCCCAAAGAAATACTGTCTTATCGCCACCTACTGACACAAAGCGCGCGTTGTCTTCTGAAACTGCAAGATCAAGGACTTCGTATCCGTGGGCGTTGTAGCTTTGAATCAGACGTCGACTGCTGGGGTTGTAGAGTCGAATTGTGCGATCCTGGGAACCTGTGAGGATGTATTGGCCTGTTCCGGCGGAGAATGTGAGAGCGTGAACTGGGGTGTTGTTTGATGGTATTCTGGTTAGAGGTGTAGTCGGAAAAGGTTTTCGTTGCATTTCACCAAGGTTTGGGCAATTGTTGATGTTTGATGAAGGAAGAGAGAAGACATGAGGTGAGATGCCAAGACGTGGTTGATGGGCTGGACTTTCTTCCAAGGGTTCCTTGTTTTCTATTCCTTCCATCTCGCAACATCAACATCAGCATCGACTTCAAACATCAGCATCACCAACATCACTTTCAGCGCGTGTCTGCTTCGACCTTCAACGAATATGACCAACAACGTTGTGATCCACGTGAGATAGCGCTTCTACTCACGGAGTCTTTACACTCTCCGACGCGGCGGCGATATCAGCCCACACGTCCTTAAACAACACGGTCAACACATCCGGCGATTGGCCGCGCCGGATCTGTTCAACATTCTGCTGCACTTGCTGCTGGCGCGAAGCCCCAAGGATGATTTCGTCGCCGGCCTCCAGCGGCGAGTGATAAAACAACCAGCGCAACGCAGCCTCGCTGGGACCGATGCCGTACGCCTGGCCGCCCTGTTCGAGCTTGCGTACTGAGTGGTGCATCTGTGGTTTATCGTAGATGGCTTTGTACCTCTTCGCGCCCGGATGTGCACCGTCGAATCGCGTATCAGCCACCTTTCTTCCGCTTGTGAAGTTGCCCGTGAGAAAGCCACTTGCCAGAGGACTGTATGCCATGAACGACATGCTCGCGGAGGATCGGCAGCAAGGTTTTTTACAGACCACGATTGAGCGCATGGCATTCGCCTTGACACACTACAGCTCTTTCCAAGTTCCCTGCATCGCACACGCTAATGAACTCGCGAACCTGTTCTGGCGAGGAACTGGACAGCCCAAGCTGTTTGAAGTGCCCTTCCGCGTGTCCTTTGTGAAGAGCGGCTGCGCTGGTCTACATCGACGTTGCAGGATCTGGAGTGTGGCAGTAAAGAGTATTGACGCCATTGTGAAGCCGTGAGGTACTTGCTGACAGTGACCTGGCAATTGCCTCTGGCGTGAGCGAGCCTTTACCGGAGAAGTCGGTCAACAAGATCTTGGTGTCAACTAAGATTCCCGGATTCGAGCGCTGGAAGCCTCCCAGTATCTTCTCTGATACACCTGCTGCGGCAACAGGATACAGAGCTGCCGTGTCAAACCGAGTGATGCCATTGCTTCTCAGCCAGTCGAAGAATGATGGCTTTGTCTTGTACGAATTCACCCTGCTCAAGTGTAGAGGCTCCAAAAAGGATTGACGGTGGTGCCATGCTTTCTGGAAGCATACCAAGGATTTGCGTGCACCACCAAGAGAACACCAGAACTCGCAAGGTTCAATTGTCTTTAGTGAGTGCTCGGTAGGCGTATCACAAGCCAAACACAGAAATGTCTGTGGATGTGGCTGGCAGGATTGATACTTTCTGCTCCAACGGGGTGGGGTTTTAGCGGCTGGCGATCTGCGCACTTTACGACACCTTCTTTCTGTGCCTCACCAAGCTCATTCTAGTTGACATGGTTGGTCAACAGCTCGTCTAAAGCTAAGCATAGACCTTGGGCGTCCATTGCTCATCCGCTTTCAACCTGTGACTACCTTATTCTATTCTCTTGCCTCACCTCCTCAACCTACCACCTACTCCAGGGCTCTGCAGTCTTTGTTGGAAGCAGCTGCAGAGATGTGGTCGTTGTTGGATCAATGGCGAGTGCCTCTGGTGGCTCTCACTACACTCCTCGCAGTAAGTATGTGTGCACTTGAACCACATTTACCCAGTACTTACCATGTCTGCGACAGTTACTGCTCAGCGCTTTGGTCAAAAGAGTCTACCTTCACCCCCTCTCACGCTATCCGGGCCCCAAACTATGGGCTGTGAGTCGCATACCATATGTTTACGCGATGTGGTCAGGTAAACTTGGACATCGCATCCGACAATTTCATGAGCAGTATGGCCCTTCGATTCGTCTGGCTCCGGACGAAGTATCATTCATCAGTCCTCCTGCGTGTCGCGATATACTTGCCAGACGTTCAAATGGGCCAGCATTTGCTAAGAACCCCATTTGGGTGCCACCACCCGGACCCCAACGACCAACCAACATTCTGAACGCGCCGGATGAGGAGCATCAACGAATCCGTCGAGCTTGGTCTTACGGCTTCAGCGACCAGTCTCTCAAGTCACAGGAGCCTTTGATAGCGGCAGAAGTCGACAAGTTGATGGGAAAGCTTCGAGAAGCAGCCAAGGAAAACGAGGCTGTTGTCGACATTGCTGAATGGTTCGGGTTCTGCATTTATGACATCTCCGGATCACTGACCTTTGGAGCGTCATATGGCTGCTTGGACAGTGCCGCTTTCCACGAATCACTACAGCTTGCTACCTACAGTATCAAGGCGTCCGTGCTAATGGCAGCATGCCGATACTTTCCTCTGATGTTCAAGCTGATGACCTGGACGATCGCTAGAACTGCACAGTCCAAGCAAAAGCAGCACGTTTCATTCTCGCAACAAAAGGTCCGGGAGCGTCTTCAGAAACCCACTGGGCGACCTGATTTTCTCCACCATATGCAGAGTTCATCGCGGGTATTGACTGATGCTGAGATCGAAGCGAATGCGGGTGTCATTGCATCTGCTTCGACCAATACTACCAATACTACGCTGCTGGGCACCGTCACGTTCCTGTTGAGATTCCCGGATACGCTAGCACGCCTGACTGATGAAGTTCGTCGGACATTCACTACCAACGAGGACATCAATTTGGACAGTTTGGTGAAACTCCCGTATCTCTCGGCCGTAATTGAAGAAGGCTTGCGCATCGTTTCGCCAATTCCACTCGGCACTCCAAGAGTCGTTCCACACCCGGGTGCCACAGTATGCGGCGAGTTCATTCCTGGCGGGGTGAGTATCTCATCCTTCGCTTTACAATTGACTCGCTGACTTTCAAATAACAGACCTACGTGGCTTACATGCAATGGGCAGCAAATTTGTCAACAGAGCATTTCAGCAAAGCTGAGGAGTTCATACCATCCCGCTGGCTTGATCCGAAAGAATTCCCCGAAGCAGAGCCGTTTCGAAACGATCAACGAGACGCAACGCAGCCTTTCAATATAGGACCTCGTGACTGTATAGGTCGAAAACTGGCACATTTTGAGCTGCGGCTGATACTAGCCAAACTGGTCTTCAACTTCGATCTCTCGCTGCCTGATGGACCTGGGAGTGGACTGAAATGGGAGGAGCAGGATACGTTTGTGATCTGGTCGAAGCGGCCATTTCACGTTGCTCTGCGGCCGGTCCACTGAGCCTGTGGCGTAATGGATAGTAGTCCGCACTACTGCCACGGAGCCTTGCCGGAGGTCTCAACAATCTCGGAACCACCAACGCAATCTCAAATCGTGAAGTGACCATGAAAGTCAAGCTTCTGGACGAGAAGGGCTTTCAGAGGAAAAGCACAATGTTACATACGTCCATCAATGGTATTGACTCTGCAGGATCTCGATCTACTATGTCTTTGTCTTTTTGCCCTTCACTCCGACCCAGTCGTAGCCTTCACAAGCGCCAACCTCTGGAAAGAGTTCCTCACACCATTACATATCCCCTCCCAAATCTTCCCAAAGAATATGGCCGGAATAGAGATGTTCGGATCGCTCCTCAAACCACGCCCTAGTCTCCTCATATTATAGTAAAAGAACTGAATAGCCATTCCTCTTCCAATAACTTTCGCAGGGATCAACTTGGCGAACCATTGTCCCTTTACGATATGCGACATTCCCAACGCTTCCTCATCACCAACCTCTGAATTCAGCAGCACCTTCCGGGGAAGCTCGGGTTCCAAGACCGCTGCTCTACCCAACCCTATGAGATCGCAAACTCCGGAGTCGATAGCGTCCGCCATACCAACCCTTGATCGGAATCCACCAGAAAGCTGAATTGGAACAGGAGACTTCATAGCCTGTACCTTCTCCGCAAACTCCGTAAAGAACCCTTCTCGAATCCTTGTGCTCTCGCTCATCTTAGGCGCAACACTCATCGTTCTGCTCCCGAAAGAACCCTGAAGTTTCGAAGAAGTTTGCTCGGCATTTCCACCAGAGATCTCGATGAAATCTATCATCCCACAAGTCGCAAGCCATCGGACTTGTTCTAGAGCTTCGGTTTGCTGGAGTCCACCTTGAGACATGTAGTCTGCACTGTTGAGCTTGACGCTGAGGCAGTATGGAGGTGGACAGCGTGCGCGGACTTCCCGTACGAGGCGTTTGAGGAGCGTCATCCTTTTCTCGGACGTTCCGCCATAGTCATCTGTACGGCGATTCGTGTGCGGCGAGAGAAACTGTGATAGCAGGAAACCACTACCGCAAATCAGCAAAAAACACAAGAAAACCAAGGTTGGAACTCACTGAGCACCATGCAACTGACAGCCCGCAAAGCCAGCATCCCTAGCCACAACAGCGCCTCTCACAAAATTCTCCACCGCCTCATCAATTTCCTCCATACTCATAGCTTTCGGACATCCCAGAACCTTTTGCAGCGCAAACTTATCCAACCACCCGTCTCCCAATTTCACAGGAACCTCACTAGGACACAAAGCTCTCATATCGCTAGGTCTATTTCCCGCACCTGCAGGACTCATCCGTCCTGGATGAGCGAGTTGCACAATACAAGGTGTTCCATTCTTCTGTGCCAGCTTCGCCCATTCTTTCCACTTCTTCATTCCTTCGGGGCTTTCACTGCCTTTATGCACGCAAACGTCACCCGCTATTGATAAGAAGCGAATGTCGACTTGGACTTGTCCGGTTACGAGCAGGCCATATGAGGATTCTCCCCATTGTTTGTAGATGTTCTTGAACGTCTCGAGTGGAGGATCAAAATTGGGTGCTTGAGCGAGAGTTTCTTGCATGGGACATTTGACGAGGCGGTTGGGGAGTGTGAGTCCGCAGGGCAATGTGAGTGGTTTGGCGATTATGTCGATTGCATTCTTTTGCGCGGTGCCTAGGTCGCCCATTCTCTGTCCTTCTTGCGTGAAGGTGTGAGGATTGATAATTACAAAACGAAAAGCAGTATGATTGAACAGTGCAGCAGCTCTGTTCGTAGATGTAGAATGAAATGGACAGGACTACTTATCAGTAACTCGCTCATGAATGTTTATTGCCCGTGTTGCCGGCTTATCGTTGCCGCCGCGATATGATGAGGAGGTGGAGCTTCCACGCGTGGACGGACGGAAGCACGATAAGGTAGAGTTCGAAGCCAACTCAAATGTTGGTGTCGATCATTTTTGGTCAGCGACTTCAACCACAAAGTACGAAGTGCGAAGGACCTCATTTTTATTGAGCGCTCACCAGTATCTGCGGGAACGCGAGCGCTGTGATCGACTTTCATTCGGGTGGTTTGCTGTCTCTCTAACGGAGAGAGGCTCTCTGAACGATTAGCCTCCCTTTGCCTAGTAGGGTGCCTTATGATGTGTTGGAGAGCACAGAAGCTGTACAGTACTACCTTCCGATCAACCTGTTTGTTTTTCGAAGTGTGAAGAGAACGTCGTGTGTCTCTGTCGTCTCTTTGATCCTCCCTCACGACAGTGTACAATTCTTCCCACCACAAGAATATGCCCCTCACGAAGCGGCATGTACCAACCTCGAAGACGACCTTGTCTGCGCAGCCTTCACTTCTTCCCCGAGCGATCCAAATCGAGATAGTCGTCCTCAAACACCCTACTAAACGGATCCCTCGGACGCCCATCATTCACCTACCCTCTCTCCGCCCTCGCCTCGACGCGGTTGTCGAATATGAGAAACCACCAAAGAAATTGGGCATAGGCGGATGCGATGCTACATTGTAAAGCCCGCGCGGATCGATCGAATCCATTGGAGCTCTGTGCATGACACCCGGGACTAGCAGTGGAGCTCCCCAAGTAAGATTATCGAGCGGTAAGGCGCGCCTCCCTTCGAAATTTGCGGATGCGATTGAGTGTCCTCCAAACATCTCACCATGCTGCATGGCCCGGCTGTCTCTAGGACCTGATATTTGCGCTGATGGATACGGGTCTGATGTTCTCGGTGGTATGATCTGGTAGCCACGCGTATCAACCAGACTCCGCATCTGCATACTCGCACCTCTTCCATTGTGCGTGCTGAGAGCATTTGCAGATCGTAAATCATTCCGTAACTCGCGTTCTTCCCACGGAGAAACCTCCCTCCGCTCTCCATCTAGTCTCGGCGGGGGATCCCAGTCAACATTCCTCCAAGCAACCCTACCAGAGTCCTATCTCCGATCTTCCTGTCTGTAAAACTCCCTCTCTCGATCCTGCAACCTCTCCTTCTGTCTCGGACTTCTGCTTCTCGTCCGCCTGCTCTGATCATCTCGAGGCCTAGAGTATCCACCTCGATCCCGGTCCCAATCTCTATCCCGCTCTCTATCCCTCTCTCGATCTCGATATCCTCCAGCATCCGAGCCACGATACTGTCGCGGAGCATCGCTGTCGCGATATGAGCGTGAGGTATCATACGAGCCTTCTCGATCTCGGTCTCTACCGCGATCTCGCTCGCGCTCTCGATCTCGGTCTCGATCTCTTAGCGGAGGTCTGTCATAGTTTTGACTTCCTCCACCACCGCCGCTGCCGCCCTGGTATGATGGAACATAGGTGTCCAACAGTGATCCTGCGCGAATCGCTGCTCCTGGAGGCTCGCCTCGTGGTGGCTCGGCTCTTGGAAGAACATCTGGTGGTCTTGGTGGAAGGCTGTGTCCGTTAGACATGGGCGGTGGCGGTCTTCGTGATCCACCTTCTTGTGAATGCCGGTCTGGCTGTCTGGTGCCAGGAGGTGGTGGCGCATAGCCTCGCCCATCACGTTCGGGACGGTCGTAATCCCTAGGCGGTGGTCCTCGGGGTGCATGTTGATCCTGATATCCCCCGTATCGCCCTCCTCGATCAGGCGGCGGGTAGTTGTGGAATCCACCGTTTTGATGCCATCCATTCGGACCATTTCCGACGGTCCCACCAGCAGGAGCGGGTGGCAGATCGCGCGGCTTGTCCTGCCCGCGACGTCTAGCGTCCAACTCATGACTGTCCTCATACCTGGGAATGTCCTCGGCGCGGATCGGCAGAGGTGCTGTTTTGAAGTAGACATGCTGCAGAGCGTCAACAGCATTGATGCGACTTCTGTAATCGAGGTTGAGCAGCTGCTTAAGCAGATTAAGCCCTTCAAGCCCCAGCCTAGGACCGAAACGCTGGTCGATGTCGCCTTTGCTGGCCTGCCATTCCTTTTGTCCCTCACAACCAGGAAGGTCTGTCCATCCAGGCATGGTTTGCTCAGTGGGACTTCCAACAAGCTTGAAGATTCGGACACATTGGTCAACATCTGTGCGGCCTTCCAGTATGGGTTTGCGCTCGAACATTTCGCCGAATATGCAGCCTACACCCCACAGATCGATGGCGGGTGTGTAGCGCTTGAGGGTGAGTAGGAGCTCTGGCGGTCGATACCATCTTGTGACGACCAGACTAGTGTAGTCTCTGACTGCTTGACCGTTGCCCTGACCGGGTTGTGGCGTGAGTCCATCGTAGTGTCGTGCCAGACCAAAGTCGGCAATTTGGAGGATGCCGCGGTTCGAGATGAGTATGTTGGCTGCTTTCATATCTCGATGGAGGATGTGTGACTGCTGAAAATTAGTCATTGTCAGATGATCCCTCGCAAGAAAGGACTCACGTCATGAAGATAGCGCAAACCCTCCAGCAGCTGCTGCATGTAGCACTTGATCTGCGGAATGGAGAACTGAATCGCCGGATTCGTGAGCATGCCACTCAGATCATGGTCCATGTACGGCATGACCATGTAGAGAACCGCTCGCTTCTGACCAGTCTTGGCCTTCTTATCAACTGTATTGCCCTCGTCAGTACCAATCTCATGCAATTGTGTAGAGAACATCTGCCGCAACAGACTGAGCTGCGAACCTTGCTGTCTCTCCACCGCCATCTCCTCCAAATGCAGAATGTTCGGATGGCTCAGCATCTTCAGCAACTTGACTTCTCGCAGCGCCGTGATGGGAAATCCTTCTTTTTCATTGTGCATGAGAATCTTCTTCAGGGCGACAATATTGCCGGTCCTTTTTGAGCGCGCTTTGGAGACGATTCCGAATGTTCCCTCGCCGAGCTTCTCGTTCATGATCTCGTATTCACTGATCTTTGCGCTGCCGCGGAAACGGCGCTGAGTTGGGTCGGCCATAGGTTCGTGAGGGGTTGATGTTTGTGACATGGTGGCGGTGGGCGGAGGGGAAGAATGTCTAGAAGATATTCGTCTGTGTTTTTTCCGACAATAAGAAGAAAAGTGTTCAGAAATATGGCCGACAATAGGAAGCAGATCCCGTGGCCGTGGCAGCTGTCGCGGCGCGCATCGGGAAGGCGCGTTGTGGCCAGTCAAGCCGGGAGGAAGGATCGGAGTTTTCAGTCGGTCTTGTACTGGCAAGCTCGTTATGCGCGGAGCAGCTGCGATGGGCTGGGTGGCGATGGCAGGGTCGATGAGGTTGAGATGATGCGGTGGGATTCGATTTCGGGACAGTCGCGAATGGAAGTTCCATGAAGAGATTCAAGGTCGCGATCCTGGCAGCTGGCAAGGGTCCGAACTTCGGTAATCGATCCCGAGCCGCAAGCACACAGATTGAGACTAGCGCGGATTTGTTGGCATCACTTCACTTGCCATAGCAAACAAGCATAGCGACCTCAGATTGACTCTTCTTCATCTCATCCACAGTAAAGTGCCTCCATACCCGCAGCTTCTCCTCTGCTGACTTGGCTACAGCACATATCCGCGAAAATGGCAGGACCCGGAGCACACGGCCCACGATACGGCGGAGCACACCCCATCACAATCCCGCCAGTCCGCCCACTCTACAGATTCGCCGCTGTTGGTCTTGGAGCTTCCATGTGGTTCTTCGTATGTTCTTGTTGGAGCTGGAGTGTGCGTGATATGTACTGATGATTCCGCAGCTGTTCTATCGCGCGCGTTACGATCTGCCTGTACTACTCGGCATGAGACATCCGTGGGACCATTGAGCGGAGGAATTGGAGGGTGCAGCTGTGATGTGGATCTTGGCGTATAACAGGTCTCAGGAGCAAGGGAAAATCTGACTGTTGATGCCGTCATGCTGAAGCGGGCGAATGATACGGCATGTACAACAAGATGAGTGAATTCACTCTGCGGCTACCACATTTCGCCCGACCGTCGCTGCTTCTGCCATGTTCAGTGGACGCGCTTCTGTTCTCCCTGCCTCGTCATATCGAAAGCTTTCCGGCGCTTCTCCAGGTTGACAGTCGTGTAAGATATCGGTATATTCAGCTGACAGTTTTATGCTAAGTGAATGTATCTCAAAGCTCCTTCCCGATGTGGCTAGACGCTAAGTACCGATCATCTCGTCTTTCCAACTTCATACATGTACTTCTCAAATTTCGCACCAATTTCCCCAAAACATCCACAAAACACGACCATTCTCCACCACACTTCCTCAACCATGGCTCCGGCGCGTAAGAAGCCCAAATCCGGCGTCTTGCAAATCCACAATGAGCGCACGACTTCAAAGCTCAACCCAAAACCAAAGTCAAAGACACAGAAGAAAACCGCTCAAAGAAAGAAGCACCGCCAAGCCGCCCCTCTTACACCCTCGGAGAAGGTCCGCAAGATTCTCGAGTACGTCAAAGCCGATTCGGAGGATAACCTCGCTCTCTTCCGCGCCTCCGCCAAAACGAACTCTCTTGTCGGGCAATGCGCGTCCCTCAACACCCCGTCTTACAGCTGGGCCACCGCGAGAGCGGAACATAAAGCCCGAGAACAACGACTTTCCTCCGCCCACCCTTTCACTCCGCGGACTTACTACAACCCCGACAGGAAAGCAACTCGTGTCTGGGTCCCGAAGTACCCGAACGAGTCTCCCTACGTCTCCATGAAGACAGCTATCCCTGACGGCAAGCATTCCCGAACTCGGGAAGACATTGTGCGACTCGTGCAAGATCAAGAAACTGCGACCCTCAAGGTGTTCGAGAGTGTGACGTGCATGCAGGCTAGGGATAAGAAGCAGCAGATGTTTCAACACATGGTCTTGGCGTTGAGGTTGGAGGGCGTGGAGTTGTTTGAGTGGGTGATTGGGTGCAGGGGATGGGAGACTGATGTTTTCTTTCAGGGAGAGGAGAGTTGGAAGAAAGGCTGGGGAATATGAATTGGTATTGGGAGTTGTGTACGATTGGGCTTGGTGCGGTGTGCTTGGTGGTATGATGACTTGAACGGAGGCTGGAATCATGGGCCTTTGGGATTTTCCGAAAGATGACTGTTTGAAGTTCCCGGGCATCTCCGATGTGGGAAGGAGAAATTGCAGTGGTCAACTTAATGTAATTCGAGAACGAGGCAATGCATCAAGACTGGAGTAATTGTATGAAAGCAAGAAATTCACTTTCGGTATCTCGGATACTTCCGCTCTCTGTTCAAGATGCATAAGGTACAATGCGATTTCCTATACAATCAACCCACCCCTAAACGCCAAAGACCATCGCTCATTCGCAATACAAGAACCCCTCCTGCCGATTCCTACTCTTCCTCTGCCATCGTTTCTCTCGTCGTCCCATTTGCAACATGCACTGCGTTCAATACCACGTAGAGAACAGTCAGCTCAACATGCCCACCGCGAAATCGCACAATCGAAAGGCGGCATCGAGACACTTCAAAATGCGTCTGTTTCTGATGAATTCTCCCACTCTGTTCAAACAAAACCGTACATCGCTTCCGTCCATACAGCTCAATCCAGAACGCCAAATATTCATCGCTCATGAAACACGCCCCTCTGCTCCTCCTCTCCTTTTCGTCCACCACACCTCAATACCCAGAACGATGGACAAGGGCTCCCCCACGCCTGAATTGCACTGACTCCCTCCTACTCAGCACCTGCAACGCCCTATTCAACCCCATCTCAGAATATCCCTTCCTCTCCACAAACTCCCTCCGCAGCGTTGCCAAAGAAGCCGTATACCCAATCGGCAAACGCCTCCTCAATTCCTCCTCAACCTTACTAACTTCATTCACCAACTCCCCATTGCCTCCCATGCCCGCCATGCCCGCTGCACCCTCGCCTCCAGCGTGCATGACCGCGTCCATGGTAGAGCCAAGGAAAAGTCGAATAGCCTCATCAACATGCTTTTCCGTCGCAATCGGCGCCAGCTCGATCTTCGCCAGAGATTCCGAAATCCGCACCAGAGATTCGAGTTGACGGACTGTGATGGGAATAGAACTTCGCTGATTCGCATCTGCCTCCGCTCTCGCAACCTGCCGTCTTATACTCACGAAATGACTGCTCAACTTCTCCGCAGCTTCCGGTGACAACCTCGGCGCACATCTGCTCTTCGCATAAGAGATATACCTCTTCATCTTCTCCACCGGAATCTCAGCGTGATGTTGTTCCTGGACTCCATTCCCGCCCATATGAATCCCCATAACGTGTCGAGCGATTGTCTCGTCTCGATTTCTATCATGGTCATCTCTGACGATGAAAATCAGATCGAAACGAGAAAGGATGGTGGTCTGGAAATCGATATTCTCTCCTGGAGACTTCATATCATCGTATCTTCCGAAGATGGGATTGGCGGCAGCAAGAACACTAGTCCTCGCATTGAGGATCGTAGTGATGCCAGCTTTGGCAATGGAGATGGTTTGTTGTTCCATAGCTTCGTGAATAGCGACGCGATCTTCATCTCTCATCTTGTCGAATTCGTCAATACAGACTACACCACCATCCGCAAGAACCATGGCTCCACCTTCGAGGTAGAATTCTCGGGTTGTGGTATCTCTCTGTACGGAAGCTGTAAGACCTGCTGCTGAAGAACCCTTTCCGGAGGTGTAGACTGCGATTGGAGCGACTTTTTCGACGAATTTGAGCAGTTGAGATTTGGCTGTTCCTGGGTCTCCGAGGAGAAGAACGTTGATGTCTCCTCTTAGTTTCATTCCATCGGGAAGGATCTTCTTGGAGCCGCCCATGAGGAGGCAGGTGATGGCTTTTTTAATGTCGGCATTTCCGTAGATGGAAGGAGCGACACAGTCCGCGAAAAGAGTGTAGAGATCTGGACGACGGGACATTTCGAGGAATTCCTGCTCCTCCTCCTCGCTGAATTGAATGCCCATTCCAGAGGAAGCATTGCTTGAGCGATCTGTTTGTAATCCCACAGCGCGAAGGTATGGGTTTCGAATAGCGACTGCTCCGCCTTTGTTGTTTTTCTGGTTGTTGTAGATGCTGAAGACGCCCATTACCACACATCTTGTTCCTGGCACGACTCTATTTGCGAGATATCTATCGGCGCTGACGAGAATGTGGCGCGGGAGTTCACCGACTGGCACATCGTCTGGTGCTTCTTGCAGTTTCAGCACTTGCTGGTCGATGAATTGCGACTTTTCGTGGACGACAAAGTATGGATCGAGTGGACACTTTTCCCCATCACCAGGACCCTTCATCCTCCCACAGCTGCGAGGGAGTGACATCCCCGTGAAGCCCGAGGTGATGGGCATGTTCTCCTCGTGCTGGCAATTGCGGCATTGGATGTGGATGCTGGTGGCTTTGGAGGAAAGGGTGCTGGCTCCGATGACAATTCCGGGAATGCGCACAAGATGGGAGACATTGGTCGCTGTGAGGCCGCGGATCGATGTTTGTGAGACGGAGGAATGGACGAGGAGCTGGTGTTCGGGGAGCGATTTGGCGGCGGCGAGATCGTCTTCGGTGCGGGATGGGTAGAGAATCTTCTGCGTGCACGTCTTGAGTGCCGCTTCGAACTGTAGACAGTCAGAGATGCAAGAGGGGAGTCTTTGGGCTTGTTTCTTCTCACAATCGGGATGAGCTCTCCGGGCTCATTGTTCAGTCTATCGGCCAACTCTTCATTGTATGCGATCAAGTGGGCGATGTCGATGTCGCAGTAGTACTGCTTCGACAGGACGTTTTCGCGGATCTGGTCGCGGTAAATGAAGACATCGTCGAGCACAAAGTCGAGAAGAAAGTCGACCAGCTGTTTCTGCGTCGCCTTGTTGGAGGACTGGCCGTCGACGGTGCTTTCGCCGAACAAGCTGAGGGAATACGTCGTTTGGCGATCCATCGTTGCGGCGGTGTCGGCGGAGAGGGAGGGGATGGGCTGGGACGGGATGCACTTTGTGAGCAAGATGCGAATTTGGCGCGAGACGCGAGAGATGAGTAAATTACGCGTCGAGGCCGAGAAAGGACTGGGACAGATCCTTCGCGATTAGAAGACCTGTCCTTCAAGATGATGTCCACAGATTATGCCATGACTTGTTTGAGAGATGTATCTAATAATTACCAGAACAGTGACTGCAACTCTTCCGTCCCGAGATCAATCTCGTTCCTTCCTTCTCATGAACCCCAACACCTCTCCACCACCACTTCTGTCCCACATCATGGAACAAACAGCATGCTGGAGACTTCACCTAATACTTGAGAACGCCAAAAGAAACCTAATGCTGGACTCTCCGACTTCACATCAAGAAAACAGCCAGAAGGAATCCCGTCCACTCTCTGCATCATATGCCATCTTCTGCGGGCACAGGTGTCTCCTCGCCAAGCCATGAGAGCAGGCTCTCTACGCTAGCTTTTGTAGCGGCCGTGGTGTGTCTGGTCTGGTATACCGCCGTCCTGCTGGTTTCTTTCATTGGCTATACTCAGCTGTATGTACTGACAGACAGCCTCCTCACGCACCGCAGCTGGATTCCTTGAGACATGTCTTCTCCATCGGTCTGGCTCGATCCTCCTGCTGAGCATTTCAGCCCGGTGCGCGAAGAGGCTGCATTCTTTCCTCCAAGTTTTCAATGCTGATTACTTCAGATGGCGACACTACTCCTCCCCAAAGCCTCCGGCGAGCTCAAACTCTGCTACAGCTCTCGACATCACAATCATCCGCCCAATAAAAGGACTAGAACCCCGTCTCTACGATTGCCTAGCCTCGACCTTTCATCAAAATTATCCAAAAGAAAAGCTCCACATCCGCTTTTGCATTTCCTCCCGCTCAGATCCCTCTTTGCAGGTGGTGGAGAAACTTCTCTCCGATTTCCAAGACTTCGATGCCCGACTCCTAGTTGAAGATGAAGACACTGCCTTCAATATTCAAGACACACCTGGACCTAACCCCAAAATTCGAAACATGAGTCGAGCTTACCGCGAAGCCATAGGCGACATCATCTGGATTATCGACTGCAACGTCTGGGTCGCTCGTGGTGTAGCGGGGAGAATGGTAGCCAAACTTGAAGGACACGGGACTTCCCACCGGAACAAATTCGTGCATCAATTGCCTCTCGTTGTGGATGTCATGGAGAGCAGCTCCTCCGAGCGCGGCGGCACTCAACTCCGCACCACAAGCTCCGCGACCGCTTCCTTCCAAGGAGCTTCTGAACGTACACCTCTCAGTATTGGAGGTGGTCGCCTGGAAGAACTATTCATGTCCACTGCGCACGCAAAGTTCTACACGGCGATTAACACGGTCCTCATCGCACCTTGCTCTGTTGGGAAATCTACCATGTTTCGCCGTTCGCATCTTGACCACGTTACATCTCCTTCTTCCTCTTCCTCTCTGACCTCTCGTGCTCCCAAAGGTCTCGATTTTTTCAGCAACAACATCTGCGAAGACCACCTAATCGGCGATCTTCTCTGGAAAACTCCAGTGCAAGAAGAACTGTCAGGAGAGAGGATGGGCAAACACGCCTGTCTTTTTGGAGATCTGGCCATCCAACCCATGGCGAACATGTCTGTTGCGGAGTATTGGAGGAGACGAGTAAGGTGGTTGAGGGTGAGGAAATTTACTGTTACGCTTGCTACGCTTGTGGAGCCCGGGACTGAGAGTTTGTTGTGTTCCGCGTACGGGGCTTGGGGAATCACGACGCTGTCTCTTTTCGGACTACCACGGACGTGGACTGCGTTTGCCTTATTCTGGCTGCTGAGTGTGCTGGTTTGGTGCATGGTGGATTGGACGCTGTATCTCAGACTGCACTCTGGAGCTTCTGTTCAAGTTGATGATGCTACTCCGACTTTTGCCAAAGGTGGACGGAGTAGAAGGCCGTTCAAGGAGTGGGTTGCTGCTTGGATCGGCAGGGAAACTCTGGCTTTCCCAATCTGGTTTTGGGCGATCTATGGAGGTGCTACGGTGGAGTGGAGAGGGAAGAAGTTTTGGGTTGGGATGGATATGAAGGTGCATGAAATCGGGAAGAGATCTAGTGAAGTGGAGGATGGGAAGGCGAGGAGGGATTGATTGGTATACAAAGTAAGTCCAGAAAGAAGATCATATTTCAATGTTCTTTTCCTTCTGTTCTTTTTTGTTTGGTTGAGGAAGATGTTGAATGTTCCGTCGTTTCGTTCATGCTGTCGAGCATTCTGCCTCACTTGTCTACCCGCAGTGAGAGCTGGCGATGTGAGGGTGGAGTTTCCCGAAACGCAAGCTCTTGTCAAAAGCATCCATCGGTCGCTGACGCGGCTGAATTGCCAGATACATGTTCATCGGCTGCTTCTCTCGTCAGACAATGGAGAAATACAGATGGGCGAGCAGTGCCACCGGCTTGTTCTAGTATTGACGGCTGCCGTGGAGCCTTGCAATGTTTTGACCTTGACTCATCTGCAGCAAGGGTCCGCCGTGTCGCTGTCCTTCGAGAGGCATGCTTATGGACATGGACAAAAGTGGTATTGGATGGCTTACCTTCTCGGACCGCGATGCCAGCAGCCAATCCACTAGACGCAATATGAAATCATTCCGACTCTTCGGAACTCTGGTCTACTAACGGGGCGTGCGTCTGGTGATGTCTGCTTTCTTTGGACTTGTTGATTGCCGCATATGCATGAGTGCCGTGCGTGCCTCAGTTTGGCTTGTTCGGCTTCTGAAAGGGTGAATTCACGCTAGTCTGTTGGCTGCGCAAACGGAGTCTCCCAGCAAGCAAGCCACGCATCTCCACCAGACATCAACCGTGACATCGCGGCCACGTTCTGTAAGTTGGCCTCTCATCCCACAATCATTGCAGGCTGACCATGACTCGCAGTAGGATGAGCGCCAATACTGTCTGCCTCTGCGGCGGCGAGTTCAGCACCCAGGTGCTTCTTGTCCAGCACGCCAATGACCGCGGTCACCTCATTCGCTGCTCTTGCCACCGCCTTTTTGGAACCCACGAGGCTCTGCAGACTCATCAGCAAAATGCTCACCCTCAACAGACTGTGACTGCCGACGTTCTCTCGCTGTTCCATCCAGACCCGCCACCAAGCTTGACCGCCACGGACCACAAGTGCAATCTCTGCCACAAGAGATTTATCGACGACCGTTGCCTGGCAGCTCACAACCAAGCACGGCATCCGCCTTGCCCAGTCTGCCTGCAGAGCTTCGGCACCATCTTCCAGCTCGAAGGCCATCAGCGTGCAGCTTCCCACTGTTACTGCGCAGAGCACTCAACTGCATTCACATCAAATGCTCAACTCCGAGCTCACCTTCAGAGCTCTCTGCATGTGACTGGTTTCGAGTGCACATCCTGCGATCGTGAATTTCGCTCCAATCGGGCTTTGTCCGACCACCTGATCAGCGATGGCCACGCCAACGTCGAGCGCGCACTCCAGGCTAGAGCTGCCACTGCTGCGCAGGTGTCGTCCGCCAGAGCCCAGGGCGCTCTCATCAGACCTGAAGAAGAAGCGGATCTGTGGTGTGATGAATGTAACCGCAGCTTTGGGCAGCTCACAGCACTTATCCAGCACAAGAAGTCTGTAAAGCACAACCCTCTCAGCGACCTTCGCTGTCCTCTGTCAGAACAGTGCACTCAATGCTTCAGATCCCCATCGGCGCTGCTGTTCCATCTGGAGAGTGGCAGATGCAAGAGTGGCATGAACCGGGCCAAAGTCAACATGCTCGTGCATCAGCATGACACGGAGCGGCACATCACTTCCCTCACGAACATGCGGAGCGTGACTACCGCCGGCGCTGCAACCGCTCAGCACTTGGACTTTGCCGAGGAGATGACTGCTCGTTTGGATGCATTGTCCCTTGGAAGGGGATCCTTCGGCAGACTCATGGACGTTTCGGAGACGACCTCCAACAACGACAATGGTGTACCAATCTTCACTCCGTCGACTTCAGTCTACGGTCGTTCTCGTCGCACCTCCGTCGCCGGCGGTGCCACTTCCCGCCAATTTGGCAGAGTCACAGACGTTTCAGAGACGACTTCAAATAACGACAATGGCGTGCCTATCTTCACCCCATCCACCTCAGTCTACGGTCATTCTCGCCATACTTCTGTCGCCGGCGATACCACTCCTCGCCACGCACCAAACGAGTGGGACTTCGTCGCCGAGAACGTCCGCTTTATGCCTGCTCAACACGGTTCCTCCGAAGCTCGCACCGTGGTGAGCATCTCGACCGAGCGTCAAGACTGGCATTGCCCGCACCCCAGCTGCGAAAAAGTCTTCAAGCAGCAGCACTCTCTCATCGAGCATTTGGAATCCGCAGCTCATGCTCCGACACTGTATCGCTGCCCTACTGGTCTCGGTCTGAGGAAGGCCCACTCGAAATCTTTCAAGACTATGAGTGGTGTACTGCAGCATCTTGAAGCCGGGGCTCGTGCTGGAGGGACTGAAGTCCTAGACCGGATCTTCGCGATGGTTGAGGAGAAGATTACAGATGCGACGGGCGCTAGGGTGAAACTTCTGCGGGATGGGAGGGCTTGAGTTGGAAAGTCAGTGTCCTCTGCGCTCGAGATGAGAAGAGCGCTATGGCGATGCTTATTGCGGGGTGTTCCCTCATGTCAGCAGTTGGGAGGAATTTCAACGTACCTTACGCCTCTACATCTCAACGAGCGAACTAGAATTGATGCAGATGCTGTTCATATGTCCAAAGTACGGCTTATGTTTGCGGTTTCGCCTGTCTGTCCCTTGCGTCGGCCTGGCATTCCGAACCGATAGCTGGAACGATCACCTGGGAAACAGCACATACCAGTCTACGGGAGCTAGTGGATGTCTGCATGTGAAGATGTTCTTGGTACGGCAATGGCGCCATGAACAATTTTCCCAAACTAAAGGACATGTTTCATTCCGAGAAAAGGTTGGCGGATGCCACGTTGTCGCTGGTTTCAGCACGCGTGGTTGGAACGGTGAAGAGCGAGTCCAAAAGTCATAAAGTGATAGCATCCCTGCCCAACGGTGTCACTGATGTATCTCGTCTACATCCTGTCAGAAATCGTCAGGGTTAGGGTTGGGGTAGCGAGATGTGCGAAATCCCGGCCTTCCATCCACTGTATGCAGTGTAGGTAAGCAACCAGCAATCAGATTTTTCGACTTCTGTATGCCCCTCATATAGAGGTTGATACTGTCATGCATTTTGTTGATGACTTGACCAAAAATAGAGTTCGGCAAAACTCCGTAGGGCGTAGGGCGCAGAAATACAAATACCTACCTTACTTACCAACAATTTGACATGCCTTTTTTCCTCTCTAGAACGAACATCACCTCAGGTCCTTGTCATCCAAACATCAGACACGCTTCTCACCGACTAACAGAGAGCAACGCTTTCAAGCCTTTGCTCACGCCGCACAAATCCTCATTCATGGCGGGGAGATAAGACCAGGATGCGAAGAATTGACAATGTGATGAGAGAATTTCATACGATCCACCGCGGCGGATGCTCAAGATCCAACCACCCGAATCGAACTGGACAGGATTGACGACGTCGCTAGCATCGACGTTTGACACTGGAGAGAAGGAATCGGTGGGCCTGCTTCAGACCTCCATGTTGAGAGTCACACACAACACAAGTCCGCGCCAGTCTGAGGAAGAACGATGGTCGTTCTTGAGTGTTCTTTGCGGTGCCGCGGGAGGACGAGCACATGCAGCTCCAGGCTTCACTCTCATCCCATTGGAATCGCACTGAAGGTACCATTAAAAGCGATCATTGCCGTGGTGGATATCTCCCAAAGCCAGCCATCACCTATTCGGTAATCGTGGGTATCAGCTTTCGATGCACTTTCGGTGGCAACTGAGTGTTGCTTTGATAGCTGCTCTCTATTTCGGCAACCGGTGGAGCCGATCCCCAGCTGCGGTTTTGCTTCGGGCAGATACCCCGTCGATATTGAAACACTTTCGAGTCTTTCCGCCATTCCACGAGCCACTCTGCCAGGAGAAAGGCATCCAGTGGCTCCAAGTCAGGTTTCTTGTCGAGAGAGCGCCTTTTGAGACGATCTGAGCGAGTACTGGGTCACTTTATCCTTCACGAATCCGCCTATTTGCCGCTCTCACTCGGCCAGTCTCTCGATCTCAGCCCATGCTTCTTTGCCTTGCATCCTGAAGTGGTTCAGAGGCACTCAGCTTACATCGACAGCTGCCGTCGTCCCCAAAGCGATCCCTGCCTCCCCGAAACCTGACTCGCGCTGACTCGCGTATGGCAGTCCCTTGTCAGATGCAGGAACCAGCCGCACGACCTCTGCGCATGCGCTTTTCAGCCAGTGTACGTCTTTTGCACGCTAGCATGCCCGTGTCGAGAAAACACCCATCTTTATCTCTTCAATATCGCCATCGGAATGATCGGATGAAGCCTGCTGATAAAAGAAGCCACTCCGGCGAGAATCTCACGCACTGTGCGTTGGCACCGCTACACCCTCAGCAATCAAGAGACGGCCATCCTGTAGGATCACTGCAACATTGTGGCTGGCACCTTCTGGCTGAGCGGCGAGATATCGGGCGAGGCTGAATCCTTCGAGGCCGAAATAACTCATCGATTGCGGCGTCTGACACTCGACATATTGTTGTTGTCGTCTCGGCGTGGCGAGAGGAGATCCGGACGACAGATCTATCCTCTTTGGATGTCTTTCACCCTCGAGGCCACTTTTCGCATGCTGGTGTCTCTCATGGTTCCTCTCGCATGAATGACTGCCTTCATGGGAAGGTGACATCTAGACTCGGCGAGATTTGATGCAGGGAAAACAGCCAGGAACGCCGAGGTCATGCATTCTAAGGCTGAGTGGCTGCACGCTGGATCATGCGCAATACTACGCCGTCTGCGAATCAGGCCTCGTGCGATACGAAGTACGAAAGGCGGCGCTTGACAGCTGACAGATTGCCACAAATGGTATTGACAGAAGGGATAAAAGAAAGGTGGCGACAATCAGCCTGGGCCCGGGAAGGTGTCTCATAAAGGTAAGTGCCATTCCTTCGCCATCCTGATATCTCGGATTGAGTTAAGCTTCCCTAAGAACGCTTGTCGGCTAGATAAGACTCGTGGTTAGGGGCCACGGTATTTAGTGGACGCAGTCCTCGTATTTGGTGGACGACCACGTGATACCGTCCGGACTTCACCTATAGAGCATGTTAGCTAGTACTCTATATAGTTAATATTATAGTATTGTTATCGCCCTACCGCTATAAGTAATACCCTTAGTAATGTTACCGCCTCTATATCTACCGCCCTACCGGTACTAGGCCCTCCGCCTCTACCGTTACCGTTACCGGCGCCTCCGCCTACCTAGTAATATAAAGAATTCCTATAGGAGGAGACTAGTACGGGCGCTAGCCTAGTTACTAAGCTCGGTATTAGATAAGGAGAGTTAGATAAGTTAGCGGAACTTACGGCGGAGGATATTATAGAGCTAGAGCCTAAGGAGTAGGCTTTATACTAGAGGGTAGTAGATTTTAGCTTAATTCCGGTACTAGCGGAGGGCTTAACGACGGCGGAACTAGAGGCTACTATAGTAGCGGACACTAGCGGAGTAGAGGATAGAGCGGAGGCGGTAGTAGCGACCTATAATAAAATTAGTTAGCGTAATAAGGCTCGTAAAAGTAGAGATAGAGATAGAAATAGAGGTAGAGCCGCTAGTAATAAGGTTGTTAGTAATAAAGTTAATAATAAAGGTAATAATAAAGAAGAAGTTAATATAGCTACTAAACGTCGACGTCGCCGGCGCTAAGCTCGGCGTATATAGACCGATTATTACGAGATACCGCCTATCGATACTAAGCGAGTATTCGCCTATAAAGATAAGCTTAACTAGTACCTATTCGACTATAGTAAGGAGTATAGATAGGAACTCTCCGCTAACGGTAGCTAAAAGAAGAATAAAGTAGGCGTAGTTTATCGGACACTAAAGATGTATATAAAGGGCCGTAATGAAAACTTTATAAATAAAAGGCGTACGGACCTTAACGCTATTACGCGATAAGGAGTCGAAGAAATCGAACTATCTAGTAACGATTAATCTAGGTGCTATTAACAAGAAGAATCCGAACGGTCTATAGAGGATATATCTAGGTAATGTTACGGTTTAGAGCCTAAGTAAGCCTCCGGCTCCTCCCGCTACCTATATAGCTTTATCTCGTCTCTTAGTTAGCTCCGTATCAAACCTCTTCGTACTAGGGCTATACCTTCCTTTTAGTCCGTTACACTAGGTTTGATCATTTATAGGAACCTACTAGACGTATAGCGTACTAGAGTCTATTTAAACGGACGCTTTACTAGCTCTTTTCATTAATTCGCGACCTCGCTACCCTCGACGCGTTAATCTATCGATACGCGCTTGTTTTCATCGATTTAGTACTTCGTAACGGTAGTAGTAACGGCTCTTAACTATCTTATAGCTTAGTAGCCTTCTCGCCGTATTCCTATTACTAGAGGTCGAGCTTAGGCTCCTACGTACATACCGGACGCTCTAAATTCGTAAGGTTACATAAACCTTAGAGTTTTTAGCGATAGCAAAATGCCTTCTAAGGCAATACTAACTAAGGCCTAGCTTACTAAGCAACTAGCAACCGCGTAGGCGTAGATTAAGAGTTTAGAGACTAAACTACGTAGATATAAGATTAGTCTTATACGCCGCTAGGCCTCCGCTTAACTACCGCCCTTACTACCGGAGTTACCTCCTCTTTAGGCTAGCTCACCGTCGATCTAGTACTTTAGCCTATTGTTATAGGAGGAAAAGGATGAATACATTTAGCTTAACATCTGCTTCCGGTGTAGATAGTATAGACATAGTAGCTTCTACGGCTCGTGTCTAAACATAACTTAGAGAGCCTATTTAAAAGAACTACTATCTTCGTAGGCCGCGGATGGACCTATAGCTTTAGCTTCTACGCTAAAGCGACGCCCTCGCTCCTCTCCGCGTACGCCTCGCTTAACTCTAAAGGAGCAAATCGACCGGCTCGCTATACGGCTTAACTAGCTTTTACTACTAGCTCTAATAGCCGCTTTAGCGACGAACGGTCCGCTACTCGATGCTCTCGTTAAGTAGTAGTAGCAAGGTATAGTTCCGCTATAGCGATAGCGGTTACCGTTACTAGCTCTACCGTTAAAGTAACCTCCGCCGGCGGTTCCTTAGAAACCCTCGCGCCTTACTCGGTCGTAGTAGCACGCTAATCCTAAGTAGCTCTATTCTATAACTACACGGATTACCGAGCTCTCGGATAGCGATAGCGACGGGGATAGAGTACGCGTATAAGCAACTCCGCGGTAGCGACCGCGTTAATAACCGTAGCTTCGAGGACACTTAGGTCCTTACGCTAGTAGTCGGATTACTATTACTAGTAACTTAGCGGCCGCGACCGCTTTAATAACCGCTAGTTCTAGGACTATAAGGCTAGCGTACTTAGGCGCTTAGCGGTCCGTATTACCTAAGCCTATATCCTTAATACATAGCTAGCTATAATTCCTCGAGGTACTCTTTCCCTTAAGACGATAGAATATCTCATCGATAGAGTTATCTATACTATCGTATAATCTGTTTATAATCCGGCCTAACGATAATCTCCTAGGACCGCTAGACAATAACAGGATAGAACGATAATTTCTCTATGCCTTCGGATACTAGACCTTCGTAGCTTATACCTACTATAAGGCTAAGCTCGTATCTAGAGCTACCGTAAAGCCTTACGCTTAAGGAATAGGCCTAAAGATAATTTCCTAGGACCTCTAGACACTAGCTCTTCGTAGCTTATACCTACTACGAGAGAACACTCTAACGATATATAACCTAGAGTGACTAGGAATTAAAAGGTTCTAATTAACCATTAGACACCTCCGGAACCTATACTTCTAGTAGCGAACAACCCCGGAACCCGCGAGTATACTTAGGTACTAAGAATAGAGCGTACGCTCGCGAGAGACGGTTATTAACGCGGACGCGTAATAGTAATCGTCTACCTCGTAGCTATAGCTTAGAGCGGCATTACGCGACACGCTAATGCTCGCCTTACTACGGCGGCGACCGTATTAACAACCGTACTCCTTAGGTAGGGCTTACGCGCCCTACTAGATGATTCTTCGACTCTGGCTCCTCTAGACTAGACATTAAGACTAACTCTACGGTAGCGACCGTATTAACAACCGCCTTTTAGGTAGTATATGCCGTACTACTAACTAACTACTAACCTAGATCCTCCGGACTAGAAGACAGCGGCACTTCTTACGAATGCCTACTACGCGGCGGCGACCGTATTAATAACCGCTATACTCGCGACCTTCGCGTACGGGTGTCCGTATACCCTACTAACGGTGCTTTTTAAGGATCGCTATTACCTCTAGCCCTTACCTTAATCGACATTACGATAAGCAAACGCCTACCTATAGTAGTACGTATTACGTAACACCGAGTAGTACTCTACGTCTCGCGAGTATATATATTAAGCGGCATCTCTACGCCGTAGTAGTACTTCGTAACTTACGAGCGCTTATAATAGCGATACTACGCGGCTCGCTAGTACTCGCGTCTATCGTACTACGAGCTTATTATCGAACGACTCGGCGGTACTAATAGTAACACTAATACTAGCGTTACTTCGTAACTCGCGAGTACTCGTAAGCTACGAGCTCGCTTACGAACGACTCGAGGGTACTACTAGCGACATTCCGTAACTCGTAAATGCTCGTAAGCTACTTTACTAACCTACCTAGTCCTCTAGTAGCGACAACTTTACGCTCTCGCCGAGTAGTAGTAGCAACTACTCTACTAACCGCACTTTACGACGTAGCGTACGCGCGTATACTAGTAAGAGTAGCTTCGATACTATAACCTTAGCGTTACTAGTAATAGATAGCCTCCCTATCGTACGGCCTTACCGACGAATAGCCGGAAACCTTAAAGGTATTCTCTAGCCTCTTATTAGCCGAACGATTCGCGCTAAGTATAGCGGATTCGTCGCTTTTACGATCCGTACGAGTCGTTTCCGTAAGTAAGAGATATACGTACCTAGTACCTTAACTTTACTTCTTCTAGTCCTACCCCCCTAGATAGATATCTCGACACCCTAACGTCGTATTTACTCGATGACTTAATAGGCTTGTTGTCCTAGGTATCCTCTACAACCTTAATGTTCGTTTAGGATTAATAGTACCGCCTTCGGGACGTAGGCGCGTTTAGAGGGGGCATGTGTTACGGTTTAGAGCCTAAGTAAGCCTCCGGCTCCTCCCGCTACCTATATAGCTTCATCTCGTCTCTTAGTTAGCTCTGTATTAAACCTCTTCGTACTAGGGCTATACCTTCCTTTCAGTCCGTTACAGGTAAGGATACTAAACACAATTATCCTAGAGTCGATTCTATAGGCCTACTATAGTACCGGAGAGTAGGCTTTTTACTCGAGGTCGAGTAGTTCTTTATAGACTATACGAGAGGTAGCGTTATACTAAAACGAGTCCTATATCTTACGAAGGAGAAGTTCTACGGCACTACGGATACGACTAAGGTAACACTATAGTAGTTGTCTAATATCTATAACGCTACGAAGAAAGTACGTAGCATAAAACTATAGGGTACGACTCTAATAGGCTACGTACTTACTAGTCTCCGAGAGCGTAACTTTTTCGCTATACCGTATCATCCTAACGGTATAATAGAGGCGTTATTCTTTACTCATCCTAAGTTTATTAAGATCGTAAAAGAGAACGGCCCTAATTAGCTTATCCTTAACTATACGTATAAGACGACAAGATATAAGCTTCCGCTTTTATATATCTATTTTACGACTCGGACTAGTATTACACTACCCCTAGCCTATATAATAATGCCTAGAGAGGATAAAGTATACTATAAATTCGCTCTCGACTATCTTATACGCCTACTTAACGAGTACTAGCTTACTCGACTATCGGTAATCCTATACGATCGAGATAAGGCTCTAATTAAGGCATTAAAAGCCGTATTACCTAAGTAGGCAATATAGCTCTATATATAGTATATAAATGCCGACGTTAAGGCTAATACGAACGCTAAGTTTAGTATAGTTCGTATTATAGGTACGACAAACGCCTTTATAGAGAAGGAAGTTACGCTTAACTTTCTATCGAAATACTACTATTACATAAACTCGCTATTAGCGGAGGAGTTTATCGAGCGTATAAACGAGCTTCGAGCTATCTAGTTAGACAATAACAGAGACAATAACGTATAGTAGGATATAGTCGATTATCTCTAGCGTAAATGGTAGAACGACTACCGGCATCTTTACGTATAGTACTATATCGATAAGAATAAGTACTACGGCCTTATAACTACATCGCCTAGTAAAGGCGTATATATAGGATTAAAGGACTAGCTAGGTAATACGAAGAACGATATTATAGGTTTCTTTAATAAGCTCGAGCTATTTTACGATAACTACCTTATTCGATATCGTATATCTAAGGCTAAGGCTCTTAATACGTCGCTCTCGTAGTTCCGTACTAAACGATTTTAGCATCGAGTTAACCGTATAGTTGTCGAAGATGTACTAAAATTAGTAGCTACTTAGCTCTTAATTCTTTAAGATAAGAAGAAGAAGAAGAAGGATAATCCGGAGTACGAAATAAAGCGCTATACTAGTGTATTTAGAGCTACAACTAACTGTCTATGCTTATATAAGCTAGTACTTTACGTAGATAGATATAACGGCCGTATACTACCGCTCGAGCACGATAAGTTTAGAGACTACTAGATTATCCCTAGTAGCTAACTACTAGCCGTAGAGCGAGATGTTCTATATAACTTTAAAGTAAGAGTAACGAGAGCTAATAGATAGTAATAGGCTTCTTATTAACGTAGTATAGGAGCTACTAGTAACCGGAGACAGGCAATAAGGCTAGAGCGTATAGATCCGAATTATTTATCTATAGCTCTATAGTCGGTATAAACAGAGGTATAGGTAATAGTAGCAACGTATACTCGTCGTAACGTAGAGCCTAGCTAGCTAGTATATCCGCTACCTCGAGATTTATCGTTATAGGCTCTATTAACTAAGCCTATTATTAAGCGATAGCGAGCTACTTTATATAGATATACGACTAGATACGGTAGCCGATGCCCCTATAGACGGCGGAGCGTCTATTATACTACTCGTTATTATAGGGGAAGCGACTATACGTATAAGGGGACCCCTGCTCTACCCCCCTTAGCGGAGCCGGTAGTAACGTAGTAGTTTAGTACTATGTTCGAGAACCTCTAGTAGCGTAATAAGTAGCTATAGGCTTAGATAAATACGATAATAATGTAGTAGTAGTAATTTATTATAAGCTAATAATAGCGGCGTCTACCTCTACCTCCGCCCCTAAATCTATAGTAGGGGGGCCCTCCGCTACCGCCGAGTAACTAATAGTAGTAATAGAGCTAAGGGTAGATAATAGACGGTAACGTACGTACTAATCTCTACCCCCGCGGGCATTAAGGTATATTCTAACCCCCCTTTAGGCCTATATAACAACCGGAGATTACTCTAATAAGGACCTATTAATTGTTAAAGGAGTAGATAAGAAACGAGTTCTAAGTACTATAATCGACGTATCTCGTAGATTCGGGGATTTTCGAAGTTTTTAAATATAATTCTAGGCTAAAGAATGCTAAAAACTTACTAATAGTATACGAATAACGTGTTAATAATAAGTCTAGATTATTCTAAGTCCTATAAACCCCCTTAAAGCGTATAAAATAGTCGAGTTTTAATGCTCGTCGAGTTTAATAAAGTTTAGTATAAAATCTCTACCCCCTACCCTATACACCGCTATAACTATAGTATATATAGACATAAAAATAACACGAGCTTGTTCGTACGGTTCTGTTTACTAAACTCTACTCTATATACGAATATTGCGACGTTGTTGTTGTGTTAAAATAGCCTCTGTGGGCTGTGTGAGGCTCGCCAAGCCTCACGTGCAAGGGCTGGCGTCCACCAAATACGAGGATTGCGTCCACCAAATACCAAGACCCGTGGTTAGTGGGCCGCCGCTCGTGCCAATCGTGTGGGGGAAGAACACGATCCACAGTGATCCAGAAGCTTGCATTCCAGCGCTAGTGACGCTAGCGACCTTCTGTGCATCACTGATAGCGGACAAGCCGAATAGGGTCCATGCGGCACAGCGAGCTACCTTTGTTTGATTATCTTGGACCCATAACCCCTCGACAGTCTTTTGTTTGTTGGCCGCCCTTTCTTTCACCACCTCACCTCACCCTATTACGCTCTCATCGCCAAGTCATCTCGAGTCCAAGATGGCGGCTTTCGACGAGAAGAATGCCACTGTAGATGAGACGCCGCCATACCGCGGCTCCCTTAGCGACCATGTGCGGGGTCGCCAGTTCAGCATCGATGCGCACGACCAGGCTATTATCGCTGGCGACCAGAATGAGCTCCACCGCAGTCTGAAGGGACGACACATGCAGATGATTGCCATGTGAGTCAGAAACCTCCTGAGAGATTGACATCTCAATACTGACAGTTTCCAGCGGCGGTGCCATTGGTGCAGGTCTTTTCGTCGGTTCCGGCAGCGCATTCCAGACTGGTGGCCCAGCATCAGTTCTCCTCGGCTTCATTATCGTTGGTTTCATGGTTTACCTCATGATGCAAGCGCTTGCAGAAATGGCTGTCATGTACCCGATCAACGGAGCTTTCACCATGTACATTGTTCGCTTCGTCGATCCATCCTGGGGTTTTGCGTGTGGATGGCAATACGCCATCTCCTGGCTCACAGTCTTGCCATTCGAGGTTTCCGCCGCTTGCAACATCATCCACTACTGGCCTGGAAGTGACGGAATCAACGACAGTGCTTGGATCGTTCCGCTTCTTGTCGCACTTGTTGCCATCCAAGTTTTTGGTGTAAAGGGATACGGTGAGGTCGAGTTCGTGCTCAGTCTTATCAAGATTCTCGCATGTATCGGCTTCATTATTCTTGGAATCATCACCAATTGCGGTGGAGTACCGACCGACGACAGAGGCTACATTGGCGCTCGATACTGGTACAACCCAGGCGCTTTCCTCAATGGATTCCACGGATTCTGCTCCGTCTTCGTCACGGCTGCCTTTGCATACACCGGTACTGAACTCACTGGTCTCGCAGCCGCTGAGACTGCCAACCCTCGCAAGGAGATCCCCAAGGCTTCCAAGCAGGTTGTGTGGCGTATCGGGTTCTTCTACATCCTAACGCTGTTCCTCATTGGATTGAACTTGTCGTCTAAGAGCCCACTTTACGATGGCAACGGCCCGGAATCCCGCTACTCGCCTTTTGTCCTTGCCATCGCCGCAGCAGGAATTAAGGTGCTCCCAGGCATCTTCAACGCCATCATCCTGATCTCTGTAATGAGTGTTGCAAACTCGTGCACTTTTGGATCCACTCGCACCATCCAAGCATTGGCGGCTGAGGGTAAGCATTACAATCCCAGATGGTTAAATCAACGCTAACTTTCTTACAGGAATGGGACCAAAGCTCTTCGCCTACGTCGACAAGGCCGGCCGTCCTGTTACGGTTGTAGTCCTGCAGCTTCTCTTCGGTTGCCTCGCCTTTATCAACGTTGCACCCAACGGTAGCGACATCTTCACCTGGCTACTGTCACTGTCAGGTCTCTCGATCCTGTTCATCTACGGCAGCATCGCGGTCGCTCACATCCGCTTCCGAATGGCGTGGAAGGCACAGGGCCACTCTCTCGACGAAATTCCCTACAAGGCTGCTTTCGGCGTGTGGGGATCCTACCTTTGCCTTCTCATCAACGTCGTTGCTCTCATGGCACAATTCTACGTTGCCCTCTACCCCATCGGATCGGCATCCCTCAGCGCCGAGACCTTTTTCCAAGATTATCTCGCAGGGCCTTTCCTTCTCGTCTTGTACTTGGGATGGAAGATCTACAGCTGGTTCGCGCGGCCAGATCACAGACCTCTGTGGATTCCGATCAAAGATATCGATATCTACAAGGGTTTGAGGCTGCCGGATCAAACAATCGAGGGAGTTGCGGTTGATGATCTCCCTGATGAGAAGAAAAAGAAGGGTATCAAAGACTGGGCTGCTGCTGGTTTGAGGACTATCATCTGAGCGCATTTATCATTAGCATGGGAGGCACCGTGGACATACAGTACGATTTACAAAATTCACACTCCATGATGATGCCTCGAGTGCGTGATCTCCAATGTTTCGACGGCTTTGCCCTGAAGAATTGATCTTTGCGTATGTTGTCAATCGGAGCGGTCAGCCTCAGATCTACACTGCATTGATCGTGGTGATGGTGGCCTTTCCGCCTCGCAGCAAACGGCTCTGCTCATGTGGAGGCACCTCATGGTCTGGGAGATTTATAGTCTCGACAGAGCGCAGTGGAATACGCAACTGAGCCCTTTTGCTCGGGTACAACCTTAAACCATCCTCGCATTGTCCGTTGTGGTATTGATTGAGAGAGAGCCAAAGTCAGCTACCTTGACGCCTGGTCTGTCTATCATTATCATGGTCGTCTCCATATATCTCTTGAACGCGAGGGAGACGAGAAGGCCACTAGCAACACCATAGTTACTATCAACTTTCAAAAGACCTCGTCTGTCACATGCGATCACTTTTCTTGGCATCTTATTCCCTCTATGACCAGTTTCGCCTTTCACGTACTTTAGAGAAACTTGTCACTATTCATCGAGGCATCTACGGCACAATGCCTCTTCCCATAGGGGACGATCGAGCAATGTTCTTGAAATGTCATCATCTTAACGATTGACGTCGTTCATGCGTACTCTGGGGACGGCGTAAGAGACGGATTGAGGAAACGGTTGCATTCGTAAAGTAGCTGGAGGTGCAAATGGTTTCCAGCATAGGTAGTATACCGTCCCTGCTGTATCGTAAGTCAGTCAATATCGATTGTTTACCAAAGGACACACAGCAGAGCACGACAGAAGGTATTTCATTTCAGTGATTTATATAGCCCTCCCTTGTCGCAGGCAACTCATGGAGTATTAGCGACTTGCATTAGCAGATTCGTGTTGAGGTATCTCGCAAAGAAACCTGCCTGTTGCGGGAAACCCATCTAAGTAAGCACCATCAACTCGCCGTATCAGAAAATGATTAAGGTATCTTCTCTAGAGGAGACCTACATTGATGACGTACGACAGCGATATCCGCAGCTTGTTGCTAGTAGCAGACCCACGTTGAGGTATCTTACGAGAGACCTACCTTGTTGCGGGAGCTCATCCAAGAGCACCAGCAGATCGCTATATCAGGACCGCGATGAGGTATCTTGAAAAAGACCTAACTTGATGTCGTGGCTTGTGCAACGAGCCAAATGCCGTGGCAGAGGCATTTCTGCCATCTGCAACGAGCGCTGTACCGGTCCATAGAGGAGCAGACACACGATTGAAGTGGCCTAAGAGACTACTCAGAGTTTTCCAGAGCAGCCACACGCTTCAAGACCTTGCCAATGCCAAGAGTAGCAGTGTGCGATGCGGCAGTCTTCTCTAGATCGGCAACAGTCTTTGCATGCGAAGCTGCATGCAACGCGACAGTCGTCTCCAGCTTAGCGATGGCCTCTGCCTGCGACGCGGCAGTCTCTTTCAGCTGGGTAACAGTCTCTCTATGACCAGTGAGGACAGTGTCATGGTATAATTATATCAACTGATCGTTTTTGTACCGAAGAGATCCAACGACGGTATCCCTGTACCTTTGGCTCTTCGCGTGGAGCAGATCGTGCTTGGTGGTGGCCTTGTCCAGCTTCGCGATGGTCTTACCATGTATCTTCGTGGTCTTACCATGCTTGCTGAGGCCATTCACGTTGTCGTCAAGTGCATCCTTCTGAGCCTTCATGGCATGCGTAAGGCGATCGACGGTGTCTTGCTTGGAAGCAACGAGATGCTCGTTCTCGATGTGCAGATTATCTGCCTTCAGCTCCGCGCGAGCAACTTTTTGTGCCTCTTCAACTGCCGTGCGAGTGTAATCCCGGCCTCCGAAGATACGCGGCGGCGGTGGAGGCGGAAATGGTGGCAGCGGGGGTCGCTCGAATGCTGATCTTCGCGGTCGCACTACTACTGGTGCCTTTGAACGTGCGAATCTCACCAGCTTGTGCGCCTGTGGAGTATCAAGAAAGCGGTCCTCGAGCCATTCTGCCCCGACTGGTCCCGGACTACCCTTCAACGTCTTCTCGAGATTGACATTACCAGGCCGAGCTGGGTCCGATTGGTCGCCAGTCACCGTTCTGCCAACGTCGTGTGTGGCTCAGATGCCTGGGGCGCGGCTGGAGTCGATCTCGCAGCCTCCTTGCCCTTCTTCTGATTGTTGCTCTTCTGAGCATAGTTGACCCGCTCGTCGTGTAGTTCCCGCTTCCAATCAGGAACGCCTTCATCGTCGGCGGCAGGCGCTAGGCCCTGTGGCGTGTCGTTGATATCTTGGGCCGGCGTAGTGGCCTCGGGCGTGGTATCTTTGGGTGTCTCAGGTATCTTGGGTATCTTGTTTCTACTCGTGTTGTGATCTTCAGACGTATGCGTGCTATGTCGATAAGTGATGAGTGTGGAGGAGAAGTCGACGTCGTGAAGCTTCGCATTTCGCGGCCTGTGTGCTGCGCGGGCGCTCCCACAACAACAAGCGCAGATTGATCAATGAGATGGAGGCGAGATAGCAAGGTAGAGAAAGACGGCAGAAAGATGGAACGTGAGATGATAATGAACAGGAAGAAGGAATTGAGAACCTGGTACACAGGCATGGAGGTCGGCCTCGTGGTTGCATTGTCTTCCAATTATCATGTGCTTTTGTCATCGGCGATTCTGAAGAGTTGAGCTAAGGGTCGAAAGAATGTAAAACTTACTATGAAAGCGGACCGCGCCCTAATCTAGCAGCCTGCCTGAAAGCACAAGAGCTATGTGAAGTCTCCTTGTGGTGCTACAAGCAAGGTCTTCACTGCGAGCAGGAGGAAGCAGGAACCACATAGCTCTAGAGACATGCTCATCTCTTCAAAGCCTGAGGTGCTAATCCAATAAGCCATTCTGATCTCTCTCTTTCGAATTGTCAACCTGCAAGCACTACGGCCGCCTCGCTTGCTCGGCATGCTCTGCGTCATTGGAGAGCAGCATCTCTTTCACGTTCTTGGCGTAATCACGAGGCTATCAGCTGCTACGTGACCACAATCTTGACCAAATCAGCATGGGGTCGAAATATGACGCCTTCCGAAGAAGGTTGAGCTGCTGATATGGCCTGACAGTCGGGACCACGCCAGCGGCGGAACGGCACCATTTACGCCTGAAGGAGTTTCTCTCTGCAAGCATCTTGGACAAATCACTGACGCCAGATCACTGCTCGTCGTGCCCGAGGCCATCCTGCAGTGTACGCCGACGATATGAGCCTTATCCATAATCCCGTATGACCAACCTTGAGCGCCTTTGGGGCCGATACCTCGTCTCAGTAGAGTAGGATGTCAGATCAACCAAGCGAAGCAACGTGCAGCGACCCGCTTGTGATGTCCTCCCCGCAATCTCTCATTTTGAATACCACCGCCGTCCAATATGATGCCTTAAAGTAGAAAGCCTCTTTCGAGTCCCCATTATCCCTCTTTTTGTCCAGGGTAGCTTGGCCGGCGAAGACCAGCCACGCATAAGCTCAAGCAGCTGCATGTTCTAGCTGCTGAGGAATTGGTGTGCGATGTTGAACGTTTGGTGGGCAGGGCAGCTGCGCATTCGGTGAAAGGTTTCGTTCGGTTCATGTATTGGTATGATCTCTTGTGGCACATATTGGTGGACGATCGCGTCTCTCGGATGATCTACTAATCTACAACGCGTGGCTCTTAGGAAAGCCTTTCTAGGCTGAACAGACCCGAGGGCTTTGTCAAGTATGACACAATGTGGCTCGCTTCTGGTCGGCAGCCCGATAGAGCAGAATTAGCCCAGCGAGATATTGGTAACGCTCGATATATCTGGCATGGCTCGGCGGGGAGGTTTGGGATGAGAGTTAATGCCAGTATGGCAGACGGCAAGGGGAGGGTATCAACAGGTGACGAGAGAGCGGTATCTCACAATGGACCCCCAAGAGCCGTTGAGATCTTCCGGAAAGCTGTCCATGGCTCGGCGAGAAGATGTACGAAGTACTGGTCGACGAGATGTCCTTGTGGCACAGAGTACGACCCTCGGACAGCGTGTTGAGGAAAAGGGCACAGATTACATACACATCTTGGCGGCGCTTGCGCAAACTTTATGTATCAAGGGAAGGCGACCTCACCTTGCCGACCCTCCTGCTGTTCACCTTGGACATCCTTATCTTTCAAATCTTCTAGAACGCTCTATGCCGAAGACTCCAGTATTCATTTCGAAGGCTACGTACATTTGAGCAACCCTTGAGACTCCATGAAGACCACTCTATCGCCATGTCTCCCATCGGATCCGCCATTTCCCGTCGCATGATGCCAAGCTGCTCTGCTCCGCTTTGCCTGAGATCAGATACAGCTTCCGCAGCCATGATCTCGAGACTATCTCTGCCGTTGCTCCTTCATCGAAAAGTCCGGGCCATTGTCGTATGCTGCACCTGGCTTAGCCCATCCAAATAACGGCCTTCTTGACCACTCGACGCTGATGGAAGTCCTGGCCCTCTGCGGTTCCACGTAGCGTGATCGCAGCATCACATAGCACCACCATATCTCTTCCATCCAGGGCTTCCGGGTCGTCGTCCAGCTCCCTGAGGTGCAATGGATGATATTCAAACTCGCCGAGGCCTGGGAGTTCAGACTTGAGCCGCGCCTTGCGAGTCCACAAGTTCCAAGACAGCTCTGCGGCTTCTCCCAAAATCGATTCGAGAGCAGAGAGCGCGCCGCGTGTGTCGTCTTCTTTGAACAGACCTGCGTACGTCCGCATGAATCTACCAGCGAGTCTGCGCGACACATCGACCCGACTATTCTTTGCGATGGCCTTTGCGGCAGCGACGTCGGCGTTCGCATCTGTCAGGGGTGGATCTAGTAGCCGCAGCACCTGGCATCTGAGCGCCTCAGCCCCACACTCGTCGCCTGTCGTCCACCGTCAGTATTGCATTGAATAGCTCATGGGCTCGGCTTACTTACTCTCGCGGATGTGATCGGTCAAGCTCGATAGAGCAGCCCCATCGGCGCCACTGAGAAGGTATTTTTCTTGATCCTTGCCATCAAACGCAAAGAATGGGTCGTCGAGGATGCAGATCATGACTACGATAGAGACTGCTGCTCCAAGAGTTAGCCCAGATGCTCTTCCCGGCTTCTGCATTGTCTGGTTGTCAAGAAGAGCCTTCAGCAACCTTTCCTCGCTCGGAATACACTTATGATCGATGAGGCTCAATATCAGTTCACGTTGGTCGTCGGATTGCATAAACTCCTCGAAAGTCATTTTTGAGAACTTCTTCGCCCACTGCCGGATCTGAGCCTGGATGGCTTCCAGCTGGCGCTGGATGTCCGAGATTGCAAATGGCATCCACTGAGTGCTCTCGACCGACTTCAGCTGAACTGCCTGGAACTCACGGATTGTAGCCTCGAGCGATTGCGTGCGCTTCCTCTCCTCGGCGAGTTCTTGCTCAAGGCGGTCCTGCTCGTTTTTCGAGTCGCTCGTATCTGTGTTGTTTCTACTCTTTTCCTTCTCCAGATCTCTCAGAGCAATGCGAATCTGCGCTTTCTGTAAGTCGTTCGAGAGGACAAGGTCCTTGCACTCTTGCACGGCATCATTCCTCTCTTGGATCACTTTCTGCAGAAGCTGGTCGGCTACACCTCCATGATGTTGCTTTTGCCTCTTGCGATCATCAGGATAATGGTGGTCTTGTTGGGGATGACGCTGCTTCGTCGAGTGGATGTTATTCTTGTCGGACTCAGTTCCACTGATGTTTGACGTCTTTCCCTCGTTCAGGGTGCTACTTGTCGTCTGCTCGCGGCGCTCTTGATTTCTCCGGGAGGGATAACGACGCTCCGAAGCATCAATCTCCTGGCGAGGCAGACTCGGAGGACCCATCGCTGAAATGCTGGCGGTGTTGCGGGGGTTTCTGGGCTCATAGTCTCCGGAAGGGTCGTCTTCGTGACTCTGCCTGCTGTTTCTCTCTTCGCGGCGCGGCTGAAGAGTTCGGGAGCTGCTGTGGTTGTACGAGCGCTCGTGCTCATTCTGGCGGCGTGTCGAAGCACCCACGATTGAGATGTTAGACCCCATCTTGGCGAGGTTGTGATCACTTGGCTGCATTGTTGATTCTCCACGGCTGTCGTTCGCGGTGAGGTCAATGCTCTTGTGCTCTGATGGGTGGAACTAAAAACAAGTCAGCTATACCGGCTCAATCCTAGCTCACAACTTAGGTACACACCATCTGATCCTGCACAGTTGATGTAATGAGGGAAGGTGGTTGTCGCAGATGTTTCTGGTGGTCCAAAGCTAAGTGAAGTTTGGCTAGTTCGGAGCGCGAAGTGAAGTGAATGGAGCTGCAGCCCAATCTCGCATCTGATCGCCATTGTTCACTTTCAATGACTTCACATTTTTGCAAACACAATCGCCGAACATAACTCAAACATCTTCGACTACCACTTCTCATACTCACAGTATCCATTCCAACACAGCTTCACCAAGTGCCAGTCAACATGGTCGCCCGCAAGCGCCAGAGAGATTCGTCGCCGCCACCATACACCAAAGAAGCGCCGCCTGTCAAGAAGCGTGCCCCGGTCGAGAAGCAAGCCGCAAAGCCCGAGGGCGTCCACAAGATCATTGTGGGGGTCGATTTCGGCACCACCTACACCGGCAAGTCATGACACGGCAACTCTCAGCTCCGCGGCTAACGAATTAGCAGGTATTAGCTGGGTCTCCTCCGAAGGCGCTCACAACAAGACTCTCGACGATGTCCAGTGCATCCGCGACTGGTAAGTCGATTCCAGGGCCTCCACGGCTTGTGCAAAAGAGCCAGATCGCGACTGACAGTATACATAGGCCTGGCCCAGGCAAAGATGGCGATTACGCCTGGAAAACTCCCTCTCGTATTGCGTACGCTACCGAGAACTCCGCTATGACTACCGATTCCTGGGGTTTCAAAGTCAGTGCGAAGATGAAGGGCTATACCTGGATGAAACTCCTCCTGGATCCCTCCGCATCCACCAAGTTCGACGACCCAGGTCTGGGCAAGAGCGAGGGTACTGGTGTGCTGGCATTGCCTCCCCGCAAGTCCGCGGTCGACATCTGCGCAGACTTTCTCACTGAAGTCGCAACCTTCGCTTATAGCTCGCTCGAGAAGCGAGTCACGAAGGAAATACTGAAGGCCACTCCTATCGATTTCTGGTTCACGGTCCCAGCGGTATGGAGCGACAAGGCAAAGTACGACACTCTGAATGCGGCCAGAATCGCATGCAAGCAAGCGAAGATCAGCTTACATCCTTCCTCCCGGGTCTTCCTCGTCCGCGAGCCAGAAGCCGCTGCCATTGCCACCATGTCTCACCTCACCAAGGGTGGTTCTGGACAGCTCATACAGGCTGGAGATAGTATACTGATCTGTGATTGCGGTAAGAAGAACATGTGACTATATCCGTAGAAGATCTTGAGCTAACAAAGCCCTGTCAGGTGGCGGAACGGTCGATATCACCTCATACAAGATGAATGCAGTGGATCCAAAGCTCGAATTTGAGGAGCTTGTAGTTGGCACAGGTGGCAAGTGTGGATCCACGTACATCGACAGGGAGTTCATCAAGTGGATGACGGGCAAGTTCGGACCTGCGTATACATCGGTGAGCTGGGACAAGCGTGGCCCCGCCAGTCGTTTCATGAAGGACTTTGAGGTACGTCTAACAACTTACAGGCCTACCAGCATACTGACAATGATCAACAGGGCTTCAAGCGGGACTTCAAGGCCGGAGAGTCTGCCGATTGTTACGAGGCCCAGCTTTTGATGAAAGGCCTGGGAGATTCCCCCTACTATGATGCAGACGAGAGTACCGTCAAGATTCACTACGATGATTTGAAGTCAATGTTTGACCCTGTCGTCGACAAGATCAAGGCGCTGCTCAAGTCCCAGCTCGATGCGGTGCTCAGCCAGACTGGATCTTCGATCAAGGTATTTGCTTATCGTTCGAAGATACACAAGCGGTGACTTTGACTAATCGTTCTCAGACAATCATTCTGGCAGGTGGATTTGGAGACTCAAACTATCTCAACCAGACTTTGCGTATATGGTGTGATGGTCTCAAGGTCCGTTTGGTTTGTCCGGAGCACCCGTAAGTCCCCATTAATGTGCACTATCTCAGACATCTGTATTCTCATCAACCATCATAGACAAGCTGCGATTGTTCGAGGTGCTGCCCTCGGTGGGCTCCAGGACATCCAACCATCTTCACGCCGCGCGCGCATGCATTATGGTATCGACGTCACCGAATCTTTCGACCCTGTCATCCATCAGAACCGAGATCGGTACACAGATGACTGGGACGGCAGCGATCGTGCAGACCACCAAGTCTTGTGGGAACTCCCCAAGGTAATCACAGCTGAAGAACAGTCCGCAGTGCGTTGCTGACTTTTGATCCAGGGCTCCGTCGTTGATCGGTCCACAAAGATCCAGTTCGATCTCAGCATGCGCGTGTATGATGACAGTCAAGCCTCCGAGAAATACATGGCTACAGTATATTGCTGCGGGACCGACGTTCCACCACGTACGACTTACGCCCCAGCCTCGCAAATTCTTGGTGTCATTAGCCTCAACTTCCGCAATGTCGATCTGGATGACTTTGAGGTCAAGACGATCAATGGACGCCGTGTCCGGGAGGTCACCACCACATTCGTGGTCAGCTTCGGCGATCTCAGTGGCATTCTCAAGTTCTCTGCTTCTGTCGGCTCAGTGGAGATCGGCAATACTTCCTTCACCTTCGATGGACCTGGATCGCAGCAACACGTGGCCAGCTCCAGAGGCGGTGCCAACACCCCATCATGCGCTATGCAGTAAGCCGGAAGCCTTCAGACGTCAACTAGTTTGATTACAGGCGATCTTGCGCACGATGATCGGGCTGCATGATCTACACGGTTGACATAGCCGCAAAAAAGCGTGGTTTGCGGCAGAGTCAGCGTCGGTAGTAGGTGTCTGCTTCTCATGTCTCACGGAAGTGTAGACTGGTTCTTCAGATACGTCCAACCTTTTGCCTTATTGCCCTTCTCTCATATCTCAGCTCGACATGCTTACTGTCGTTTTCAATGCTTATGTTGATGCGATTCATACTTTACGGTAAATGCCGCTCGATGATGCTGATGATCCTCGCTGACTTATAGAAAGGAGCATCATTTAACGGAGATGAGTTGGCCAGATGGGAACGCTGGCCTGCCTTCTCTGCGCTCGACCTCCTAACATACTTGCTTTCTCACGGCCCATCCTGGCATTCTGGTCGCCACGTACTTCAACCTCTCATCCGATAAAACCATATCTCCGAGCTGAGAGTCTGTCTAGGACGGTAAGCCATTCTCCCGAAACCACCTCATCAAAAGCGCAAGACTGGAACATTTACTTTCAAAGGAGACCGGGCATACTATGCAGATGACGGTGGCGCTTTTGACGGATTTGGGTCTTACAATGGCCGCTACCAAGTTCTTAGAACACCGGCTCTCTAGGTCTGAAGCGAAATGTCCAGTCCAGAGTACTCTAGCATAGCAGAGGTTACAAGCGCCTCCAAGAGTATCATCCAGCCCCAGAGCACCTCTGGTAATGCTGCGGTGCTGGGCGCGAAATCAAAATTCAAAGACTATTGATCAGTTTTGGAGAGCTGATTAATCGAGAGTCGCTGGAACGGGACCCGAGTTCAAACAACCAATCCGTGGCAGTGTCCTTTGGTGATAAAGACCCACAGGGCAAACATTGCGACACAATACGTACTGACAGCTTGTGCTGCGAAGTGGAAGTGATGATTGGCAGAGGACGCTTCGCAGAATTAACACTCAATGGGGGTCGGCATAACTCGTCACACCTTTCCGAGACCTAGGCTAGCATTCGACCAGCAGAAGGTCACACCTAGGGACCTTACATCGCCGTGGCCATGAGGATCGAGAGTACTGCACGGATAGGAATTTAGCACCCGTCGTCGTCGTGGCAGATTTGTCACATGGTCATGTGCCAAACATATACAGCCACACCTAAGGCTGAGCCAACGGCAAACAATCAACAAACCCACAAAAACCAATACCATCGCATCAGAGTTACCTGTTGGCTATGTCTCTTCGATGCATATTTCCAAAGCTGCCTCCAATGTTGCCTCAGCCTCCTCGCCATGTGGACACAGGTTCGGCGCATGAAAAAGCTCCACAGCTTAGTCGTGATCCTTTCATATCCAGATTGAGATCAGAGGCTACCGAAAACATGGCTAGACTGGACCAAAATCTGATGAACATCGATCATCATGGCCTTTTCGACAACGCCGCCATGAACTGGTCTTCCGAACGACATGGAGGTATGCACTGATTATCTCGTATGCTACCTTGAACCATAGCTGATTTCATGAAATCAGCAATTTTACCGGCCCCAATTGCTCGCCAAGATCGTCGTTTCGAGAACGACGACATGGACGAGGATAATGTGAGCTCGTTCAGCAGCTGTAGCGGTGTGGGGAGTCAGTATCCGTTTCCTTCCAGAAATCCAGACAGAACAAAGACTTTGGTCGTCTGTCCAGGCTGTGGAAGCGCATTGAAATGGATTGTGCTGGGCATCACTGTAAAAGCCAACTACAACGTACACAGGTGCCAAGCTCGATGCACTTGCGAGCATTACAGGGCGGGTCTTTTCGAGGGACCTGTTGAGGCCTTGTACGTTCCCAGAGGTATTTGTTAGAGGCCTGGAACATTGCAAGCTTGGAAGACCGTCTCTTTGAGCTGGATGTATGGGGCACGGACGGGCGAGCTTGCCAAGATCGACAGATCGCTCAACAACTATGCTCGAGGATGGAGTATCGCACTGGAAGCTTCTAACAAGACACAACATGAGTTACACATTTCAGTTGAGATGAACAGCGTGCCTTTTTCGAGGTTGTGCAAGGTTACACTACCTTGGCGAATTGCCTCGTCGGAGAATTCGGAGCTATTCATGCTTCAATATTGAGCTTGGTGATCTGTCGTGTAGCCTTCAGGCAACCTACGTTTTCCTGATTGTTTCTTTGCTCATTTGAGTATGAGTGTTGCGCAAAGGTGATAAAAGATGTAGCTTTGAACAAGCCGAACTAAACCAACTGTTGCCAAGACACTAGTAAACTTATCTCAGATGAATGACTGACCAGACCACACAGCGGACAAGCAAACGTGTCCAACGCCCCGGGAGACATAGAGAGACGAGCCAGTGTTAGTTTTGATTGGCCGAGAAGCGAAATGGCCAAGAAATTGGAACAACATCATCACTCCAGCTTTCCCCGCAGTGCAAGCCTCTGTTCCAGCATTCTTATCTGGTGATGCTCGATCGCAGGGTCGTCCTAATGAACGCCACGTCACACGACATAAGCTACCTATTTATTAAAGCCATTGTGCTAAGATTTGCGATATGTCGTTACCCTACGAACGATTGTCCACGGCGAAAAAGGAGATCAGAGTCTTACGAGTCCAAGCTGCCCAACAAGCAGGACGGATTTCAGCGACCTCGCATGTCATCTCATTGGAGGCCGAATGCGAACCGTTCAACGCAATTTCCTGGTGCTGGGGTGATGCGAGTCTTCGCAAGTCAGTGCTTATTGACGGTGTGTTGATCGACGTTCCGGCTCGTGCAGTGGAAGTTCTGCAGGCTGTCTCACTCGATGGAAGTAGAACAGACAGACCCATCTGGCTTGATGCCATCTGTATCAATCAGCTTGATGTCAAAGAGCGGGCTCAACAAGTAGCCATCATGAAAGATGTTTACTCTCGAGCCGAGAACGTCTTTGCCTGGATTGGGCATGCTTCAGACGATGAGGAAGATGTCAAGATCGCAATTGGTGCAATCATACAGCAATGCAGGGACAATGTCGATGACTTGGGGGAACTCGACCGTCCGGTGCTGCGAGATCCAAGAATACTTCATCGAAGGGGTTTCTCTTACGATCTTCTACCAACAACGTGCAACTGGTCCGCCATTTCTCGCTTCTATTCTGCTGAACTGTTCTCTCGACTTTGGATTGTCCAGGAGATATCCCTTGCGCGGAAACCCACTTGTTTGCTTGGCAATACATGTGTCCCTTGGGTCGATGTGGGTCTCGCTGCAGAATGGATGATGCACAGGAACTATGAGAGACCAGAGTACTGTGGCATGTATCTACAAGGCATTGTCAACTGCTCCATCATCTCGCATTTCAGAGCTCGGGTCAGTACGGTGGATGGTATCTTGACTTGTAGTACACAGTTCAAGACCACTGAGCCTCGCGATAAAATCTATGGGCTGCTAGGACTTATTCAGCGAGAAGTTGGCGACAACACCGGCAGAACACAACCCGATTTCCTTTCAGTGGACTACAAACTACCAGTTGCTACTGTCTATACCATGGCCACCAGAATGATGATCGAAATGACCGGTCGTTTGAACGTACTGCGATTTCCAGAGCTCAACCCAGAGTTTGCCAGTGTCTGCGGGTTGGTCGAAGATTGTCCTTCGTGGGTACCACAGTTCAATGCAAGCTCGACAATGAGAACAAAAGGAGTCCGCAATCTTGGGTCAACAGGATGCGACAACGATCAGAAGCTTGTGCTAGACAGCTCCACACCCCGAGAGATCTTGAAAGTAAAGGGTGTCGTCGTTTCAGCGGTGATGAGGATCATTGGTGTGCTCACGGACGATATCCTTAACGACCTCTCCCGCCTTTTCACTTTTATCTTCGAGATTTTCCATGCTCAAGCGTGTTTCAACGGTAGTGCGGATCCTTTCGACGCCCTCTATCGTGTTCTTACAGCTCGCAACGGGGATACTTCATACCGAGCAGCTGTCCTACGCTCGAGTTTCAACACGCTCATTGACGAATGCTGGAGGACCTGGCCGAAGCTGATAGGTCCGTCACCAGTGAACTGCGATAATGTCATACCCTCTAGCGTCTATATCGATGCCCTGCGCATAACTAACAGGTACAAGTCGTACTTCTTGGCTGGAGATGGACGAGTTGGAACAGGATGCTCGGAAACTGCAATTGGAGATCGCATATGTATATTGTTCGGCAACCGCATGCCCTTTCTTCTCAGGCCAGATCTAAAGGGAGAGATGATTGTCAACAACATCTTTGTGTCTGAAATTATGGAGGTAATGCGATGGGTCTCTTCGCTTCTTTGGAGAACTTTGCTAACATATTGTAGGGCCAATTCATCAGAGACCTCGAAGCAATCGGACAGCTAGATCACCACATCCGGTGGTTCCAAATCTGTTGATGTCGGCATGACAGTCACCTCCCGATGCAATGACGCAAGCCGTGTCTTCCAGTATGCGGGTTGGAGCCTGGGTAGAATGAGGTATATTGCACCGATTCCACAATATCGTGCCACTTAGCCTTCACTCCTCTTGACTCAACTCCTCCGTCCTCGACTTGCTGTTGGGATCGAAGTATGGTGCCTCACCAATGCCGACAGCACGATGGCCATAACGCTCACCCAAACCTTCATAATCATAGGTGCTACTGTGAAACGTACACCTGTTGTCCCAAAGAGCGATATCGTTTGGATTCCTCCACTTGAACCTCACAGTCAAGTCGTGATTCTCAACGATCATCCTCTTGAACTTGGCCAGAAGCTCTTCAGACTCTACACTCGAAAGCTCATTGATATGCGATGGGAACGGCCCGATAGCCCAGATACTCTTCCAGCCAGTAGCAGGATTCGTTCTCACGACTGGGTGAGTCCAAATGAAGTTATTACCAACATTCTGTGGACTTCCTCGCGGCTCGGTGTAGACCTTGACGTTCTCTGGATCGGCCTCTGCCATCTTGTTGTAACCATCTCCATCGAATGTTGCTGTGAGACCTTCGAAGAACTTTTGATATGCCGCCGAAAACCGATCATAGATTTCGTATCCCGACGCCCAGACCGTGTCTCCACCAGTCTTGGGAAGCTTCGTCAGACGTAGAGATGTGTAATCCGGAGGGCAATGTTCGTACTGAACATCTGAATGCCAATCGGCAGCATTGTATCGATGTTTGTTTTTCGCATAATCAGCTCTGATCTTGAGATATTCCACTCTTTGGGCTGAGCTGATATGGGAGATCTCCGCATCGCCAACTCCAAGACCAGAGGTGTGGTTCATCACAGGGTGGATATGGAGGGTGGAGTCCTTTGGCTTTCCAGCTGCTAGGCCTAGGCGGTGTACAAGTTCCTTCTGAAGCTCGATGGTGAGGTTGTCCTGCTTGCGGAAGAAAGCTACGCCGCGGGAGGAGACTATTGACATTCTGTGAGCGAGGAAATCTCTACCGGTGGTATGTCGTACTCACTGGCATAAGCCAAGTCGCGAAGACGCTCGTCAGCATTGGGAGCATTGAGGATATCGTCCACTAAGTTGACATCGAGATACTCTCGGCCTATGACGCGGGTTGCGTCCTCGTACGAAAACTGATCTAGAGCTCCAGAGGGCGTGATCGGCTCTGGATATGTACTCTTGCTAGTCTGAGCCTTACGGGAGGGTAGATCTTGGTGGATAGCTCCTGGAGCCATTCTGGAGGAGATGCTTGCGACTCTTCTCCTTTGACGAAACGTGGAAGAGGACAAGAAGAAGAAGGCGGAGGACCATGAGATCTCGCATCACTCACCGCATTTATACCATGCAAACCCTCACAGAGCCAGCGACGGAGCTCCAACCTGCCGTAAGAGGGCCGCTTCCGTTGTATATCCAAGGCAAGACCATTGGTCAGGACCCCAGAGACTCCAGGATCCCAAGCGGAGCTAGCACTCGTGCGGGTGTTGCCCGATCTCACGGCGCCGGCAGTGTGAGATTTGCCGATGGGAAAGGTACGGAAGAGAAAACTTGGGTGATGCAGCCCTAATAATAAATGGTGCCAGTCCTCCTACGGGATACCTACTGAGAGGCTCTGCTGCTCATAGGTTTTCTCTCGCCGCTGTGCAGGACCTCGATGACTTGGAGTGATAGTCGGTGATAATTCATCCGCTGTGCAAACCTCTTATCCCGCGCAGTAGATTTCCTCCAGCAGAAGAAGGATGTTGAGAAATAGAGATAGGTCGAAAGCCAAGAGAAGACCTTGTCATTGTCATACCACGGGCCACAGTTGGCACGAGCACTCACTCGAAATCCATGGCGGGAAGAGCCGCAGATGCAGAGCTTCTGATTGGTACACTGTCTGTCTCCTTGCACTTTCTTCGTACATTTCCTTCTACAATAACATTTTCATCCCAACGCATCTTCTACTATGCTGAAATCTTGGGTAAATACATATGTCCACAACCCTCGTCAGTCCAGAGCGCTTTTGTCTATTGCCTTTTCCTCAAGTCTAACATTCCAGTGCTCTGATCAAAGAGTGATCGGACCAAACCAGAAATCGTCAGTCTTCTCTTCATATTCCACGATCTGGTGCAATTCTTCGTCCTGTAGCACATGCTCACTTTCGAGCGTCCGGTTCAGAGTGTGACCTCTGATGAGTGCGAACGCAGCGACCATGCCCAGGCCACTGATACCACACATCGTAGTAAAGAGTCTTTGGAAGGCCCAAGCATAAGCCGCCACAATGCTCGATCTGACCGAGTCATCGGCCATGCCGCGCAACAGCAAAGCGTAGCCCTCTGCGTTTTCAGAGATCTCAATCGGAAGATTTAAACGGACTATCTGTCCTTGCAAGAAGTTCTGGAAGATAGCACCACCCAAAGCGACTCCAAAGCAAAGGCCGAGGGATCTCATGAAACTGTACATCGCCATAGCATGTGCAGCATCCTTCTGCTGGCAAGCAGCTTGCGCCGCAATGCTATGAGCGATGAAGAGCATGCCTTGACCGAGTCCAGCTGTGACGAAGAGGAGAATCCAGGCAAAAGTGGGAGTGTCAACATCAAGAAAGTTGAGAAGGCCGAGCGCCGCAGTGTTCATCACCCATCCGATCCAGATGGCCCATCGGTAAGCTCCGACGCGAGCAATGATAGGTCCAACGATACCGCTGACTGGTATGCAGACCGCAGCAAAGGCAAGCAGATATGTTCCGGCGGAAAGAGGGCTGTACAGTTTGACGCTCATCAACCAGAGGCAGAGGAAGTAGATCTCAGTGAACAGGCACATTGCTGGTTAGAGTCAGTCTAAGTGTCAAAGTGGAGGTGCGAGGATACGACCTACCCTGAACGACGCTGCAGAAGTATATGCTAACCGCAGACCAAGTGTGGAAGAGAGACAGCCGTAGGAACGTGGCCTTTGCCAGAAATCGCTCATAGAGACCGACCGCAAAGACCGTGGCAAGACCTCCAGCGATAGGCACCAGAGTCGCTGCGCTAGCCCAGGAGTATTGACTGCCGCCCCAAGTTATGCCGACCAGGAATGCGGTGATACCGATGATGAAGAAGAATGATCCCAGCCAGTCCACAGAGCCGAGCTTTTGCTGTACAGTTGTTGTCGGTCTCTTGTAGCGAAGTACGAAAGGTATGATCGACAGGCCGATGGCACAGAAAGGTAGATTGATGTAGAACAGCCTGAGAGAAGACAGTCAGCCAAGGTATGCGAGCACGATTTCTTACACTCCCAGACTTACCATCGCCATGTCGTAACCTGAATTAAAGCGCCGCCAATGATTGGTGCGACATTCAAACCGATCGATACCACAAGCTGTTGTAAGCTGAGGTATTTTGCCCTTGCGCGAAGCGGGATGAGGTCGCTGAGGATGATCAAGTTGACACTCAGGACACCTCCACCGCCAATTCCTTGGATTGTTCGACCAACAAGCATCGTATTGACGGTATTACTCGTACAGCATACGACCGATCCGACGGTAAATAATACCAGGGCGGTGAAGATGACAGAGCGACGTCCAAATATGTCAGCCAGTCCCGCCATGATTGGTTGCACCGCGGCGTTTGCGAGGAGATATGATGAGGCGATCCAGAAAGATTGGATTGAGTCGGCATTGAGTGCCTGTGCGACAGCCTAACACATTCGTTAGATGTTGAGCTTGAATGTTGCTGGGAAAACTCACAGGAAGCGTCGTTGTCAAGATCGACAGGTCAAGCGAAATGGCAAAGACAACGAATATCTGTCCAACAACGATGAGTTTGATCTGCTTCGAAGGCTTCCACTCCGGCTGGACCTCAGCCTGCCTCTCCCCTTCTACCTGAGAGTAGAATGGATCTTTCTCGGGTATGATAGAGACAGTCGAGGTGGACAACACTGACTTCTCGCTGCATTTTGACACATGCTTTTCGTTGACGGTTGCCATGACTGCTACCAGAGCAGCTGAGATTAGGGTCTAAGCGAACAAGAGTAATTGTACAAGTTGCAAGGCTGGAGATCAAACAGAAGGTCTCTCTTTCTTATGTATACTTACCTGCATGAGCTGCATACTATGCACGAGTGGGTCTGGATGAGGGCATGACCCTTCACATGCTCACAGAACTCGTTCGGACTCAGCGAGGGTGTTGCATGTACCTTGCGAGAACCCGCTCCGTGGACCCGTTATGTTCGAGAGCCACATAGAGCAATGATGGGCTAGACCGACGTTGAAAAGGCAGACCCACCAGTAGGATCAAACTGCAAACGCCTCACATGTGTCATGGTCCGTGCGGTACAGTTCCCAAAAGAGCCTTCACAGTCTCAGTAGGCACGAATCAAGCATCCATCTGAAGTATTAGGGCTGACTCAACCAAGTCCGATTCCGAACTGGGGTCCGAAGCAGAACGTCCGATGGAGTGAATGTTTGGGCAGCGTTTTGAAGATATTTCGCGGCTCCCCGCACATCTCTCAACTGGTAGTTGTGAAAAGATAAAGACCGGTCAGGAGACTCGGAGTGAGCGATGAATGGATGTGGCTGCGATTGCGATTGCCCTTGCGTCGAAGCTGAGGTGCTGTTCAGAGTATGTATATCGGGCTGAGCTGGTGGCGGCGCCATAGCCAAAAGCTTGTGACAGGCCAATTCTGATCAGCCACGTGGAATGCCAGAAAGCAGAGGCTTAATTGAGAAGACAGGTCTCGACGCTGAGACCGGCTGCCTTCCCGTCAATGCTGCTAGAGTGAGTGGCCTGCTTTTCTTCTGACATCTGCTGTCGCCATACGCTCTGGCCACAGGTGTAAACGCTGCGACAGGACATCGACATGTGAGCGTCTAGGCGTCGCTTGGGCTGAGCCAGCTTCGCAGTGGCGCATCTGCACATGCATCAATGCGACACGTAGCAGCATACATTCTGGGGATAGGTTGTATCTTGCAGCAATGATGTAGTCGCTGGCTCAGCCTTATCTGCGCTGCATGGCAGTGTTGTGGATCTTTGAGCTTCGGCAATCGGCGAAACCCTGCTTAGGCGAGTCTAGGCTGCTCGATGTTCCTTCGCCTGAGGAGCTCTGAGATGGCGGTGCAACAACCTTTATCGGCGTGGTTTTCAAGCTGTGGTTCTTTCCTCCTGCTGAATGTCGGTGTGGGGAGCAAGGAGGTAAGGTAGGCGCGCCAAAAACAAAGCATAAAGCATGGAAAAACGGCGGCGGTGTGCCAAGGTACGCTAATCATCAAGGTTCTTCCATGCCTCTTCTCCATCTCTGCCAAAAAGCCGCCAAAAACATGCTTGACTGCTCGAAGCATTATTGCAGGAGATCAGAAGCACTATCTCGATCATGTAAGCATGAGAAGACCGGTCTACATTGGAAGGTTTAACGATACCTTAATAGATGGCGAGAAATGACACATCAAACACCCAGAATTTGACAACACAATCAACGACCGTAGTCTTCATTCCTAAGGTATCCAAACGATCACACAGCCCCCCATTCTCAAGCCGGTCCGTCTCTCAGCTGATTGTATGCCCAAACACCATGCTATTTACAAATCAAAAAGACCTAAGGGTTTCCAAGGCCATACGCTCAGAACGCTTCAATCGTACCAATCCAATCAAAGATCAGAATTTATCTCTTCGAGACCAAACCCGTTGGTAATGCATCGCTCTTTTTGGCAAAGTCTCGGTCGCCGGAGCGTGTCGCCAATGAGGTACTGGGTTTGGAAAACTTCGGCGGACGAGTCCCTCGTCCTTCTAATCTCGCTAGAGATCCATCGGTCTCGCACGAGAAACACCATCCAAAAAGAGGAAGCATCTCGACCGCCTCCTCAGCATCCTCGCCTCTCCGTTCCGGATCAGTTCCCTGCTGCTCACAATCCTTCCATCGAGACTTCTAATCCCGCTTAGAAAAAGTAGGACCAGCAGACAGCCCACCCAACACAACCCGACTCAAACTCCTCACCCTCTGATGCCCTTGATTACCATGATGTCGTGGCGGACTCATAGACTTCGCACTCGCAGCTGTAGATCTCCGTCTCTGCAATCTATGATCCTGCTCACCACCCGCTCCAGAAGACATTGCGTCAGCAGGGGTATGCTGTCTCGGCAGCCCCTGTTCGTCGAGATCGCCTTCTTCCCAAGATCCATTCCGGCGAAGATTTTGGTTTTCTTCGGCAAACATGCTACCTCTCCGAGCGACTCCCATTCTTCGATCGCCTTCTTCTGCTTCTTTTTCTTGCAATTTCTCGCTGGGGAGCAGAATAGCGCGATCCAGAGCGTACGGCAGACCACGATGTCTGCCACGAATCATCATAGCGATGATGATCAATTTGCTGATCGTTCTGAATTCTGCAGAGAAACTCGCATTGATTCCAGGATATCCCAACGACAACCCAACAGTGCCATATGCCGAGACAATCTCAAATAGCACGCTGAACAACGTGAAAGCAGCATCGTTGGTGTTGGCAATGCGGTCGCCTTCGACAATAGCAATGATGAAGAGTCCCAAGAATATGTACCACAAATCGAACGAGAGCTGTCGCCGCAGATGCTGACTGACATAGCTGGGCTCGTTATCACCGGCGGCATTTTCTTCTTCGCCGCCGAAAATCCCGAGAGATTGTTCTTCGTAGACGTTGGTTCTGCGGACGGAAATGGCGATGGGAAAGATGGAGATGTACATCATGATCATGTAACTAACTTGGATGGCGGCATGCAAGTCGGCAATATTGACGGAAGCGAACCCAGCAGTTCTAGTAGAGCAGGCTTGGAACCATCCGTTGAGGACTCGCAAACCAGGATGCAGTTCTGTGACAACTTGTTCGTTCAGATCCAAGATGATGAAGAAGATTAGATCGATGCCGTTGAGCAATACCAGGACCCAGAAGAGCCACCAGGTTGCCTTGGACGGGAAGAGCAGAGTGAAGCATCGACGCGGATGGTCGAGAAGGAAGCGTAGTTCCTCCCAGAGTTCACCGTCCCTGCTGACAATCTTTGACAGAGACCAGATGATGAATCGAAGCATGCAGGGAAAGCCTGTGTTACCAATAATGATGAGGTACGACCCAAACAATAGCGCAAGGACGCTGCCTTGGAAGCTGATCATTGAATCGGGAGTCAAAGTAAAGCCAAGATCGTTGAACATGGAAGCAGGCGTAAAGACACCCCACCATCCAGGACTCTGGCCAATCTGCTGAACTGTGCTTTTCCACGGCTGGGTGTGCAGAATCCATGGCAGGAACACAATCATACCGAGGGTATGGAATCCGAAGAAGTAGCAAACCAAAATCTTAGCCAAAGTCTTGAGAGCACGATACTCAATACCGCCCAGATCCTCTCTCTGCTCTGCGGTCAATCCAAGAAACAGACTGTTGCGCCCAGTGGTAGCAGACCAAGCAAAGTATGGCATTGGCTCTTCAACCTTGGCCTGTGTCATGGTGGAAGTGATGTTACTCCACGTCTGGGCGATGCTGCGAGTACGATCACCGAGTTTGCCACTACCACGTCGACGAAGTCCAGACCTGTCCTCATCGTGTCTTGGATTCTCTACAGTGTCTCCATCTTTGCGAGTGCGATGCGCAGGATGTTCTGGCACATTGATAGTAATGCCACGTTTCGGATGATCGTCATCGTCATCGTGACTTCTTCGCTCATCGACGCTGGGAGAGCGTTCATTCGTCGCGTTAAATGATGTCTTGGTGTGCAGACGCTGTATTGTCATCTCGGAATCGAGTTCTTCCGGAACTTTGCCTCTGTCAAAGTCTCGCGGACCAGGAATGTACAATGCCCCTCCTTTCTTAGCATTGTTCTGTTGACGCTCAAGGAACTCGACGTGCTTGGAGATATCTCGGTGCTCGGGTTCTTGTGCGACCGGAGGTGGACTTGAACGGTCAGCATCGTCCTTGTTGGGTACTTCGTCTGCAAATGTGATCTCGCGGTTCAATCGTGGTGAAAGGCCCAGAAATGAAATGGTCGGCGTGCCTGGTGGCTGAGGCGTCTGTGGTCGTGGATCTCTTCGCGTGGCTGGATTGATTGATATCTCCCCAGATCCAGTCTCACGATCTTTGTTTTCAATGCTGTCAGCCCGACTGCTCTCCGGGGTATCGTCCACGCCCTCTGTGACGTCGTCCATGCCCAACTTGTCTAAAAGCTGCCGACGTCGCTCCTCCGCCTTTTCTGGAGCACCGTTCATACCTCCTGGGTTCAGACTCTCGCGGAGAACGGTGATGCGTCGCCCATTGACACCTGCTTCCAACTGACTTGGATCGTCGTCGCGCTTCTCGTCCCTAGACTCCCTCATCTGACTTCTTGACCGACTAGTGATTGACCGAGGCCTTGTGCGTCGCTGTTCCCTGGTCTGCTTCACAACATGTTCAAAACGCTGCTCGAACCAGTATAGACGGATGAAGACGACGACTGTGTTGATAAAAATGGGCGTACAGATGCAGGTCATCAGGTATATAACGACTTGCTGGTAGGTGTTGAGCTTGTTGAAATCAATGGTATTGAGGCCGGACTGAGTTGCGCTGCCGGCGGCGAAGAAAAGAGCATCGATATAAGCCATTGATCGCGCCGGGTACAGCATGATCGATATTGTGATGGCCATACCGACCATATAGCAGTAATGTACCGCGATGAAGTTGAATCGAGGTCGGTGTGGCCTGAAGCGCGTGGGGAACAGACTGCTGAGGTACTTGGAAGCGATGATGAGTGGCTCAAAGATCTCCTTGACGTCCGCCCAGTGCGAGTCCTTGCGCTCTTCGGGAACCGGGCCTTCCATGATGAGTGAAGTGTTGTTGTCCAGGAGAGGATGGTGATATGCTAAGATATAGCTTCATGCAGCTCTCCGATTCCAGCTCCAGGCGGGCAGCAATGCAGTTGCGGCCACCAATGAGCTCGCTAAAGGTATCAACGAGGTTTTGGTTGTGCTGAGTCTCTTTCCCGCGTTCCTTTCCTTTCCTTTCCTTTCCGTGCTGGCCAAATGGCTTCTTGTTATCGAATTCTCAGCAACATCACTACTCGATCATCGCACCAACATGTCGTTGCGCGTAGGGGCGTGGACGTCGTGAAACCGGGCGGAATGCTCGGCGTAAGCTGTTCTTTCCTGGGCGGTGGAGGGGGTATCAGCGTGGTGCAAAGTGGGTGTGACTGTGGCGGTGGGAAAGAATGCGTGTGCGCGGTGGGCGAACTGGCGATATTGTCGTGTTTGTACGAAGGATACAACTGTAGATCTGAAGTCGAGACCGTCAATGAACTCCGCCACAAATTCCAATCAAATCAAATCCCGAGTGTCAGATTCATCTGTCGATCCCGAACCACCCGAAGGATTGTTGATGACGAAGGTCCTGCTACAAACATGAAGAGCAGCAGCAGAAGGAACATCCAACACCTATCTTGCATGCGCTGTTCATCTCATGCATGTCGACATCTACCGGTATCTACTTACTTGCTGCCATGATCCGGACGGAGCAGGTAAGAAGTGATTCTTTCCAAGATCCGAGATCCACGTGAAACAAGGCCGACGACCGTTGCAACATCATCTTCTGGAAGCCGGGAAACGTGGCACCACCCCTGCAACCCAACGCACAGCATCGTAACCTAATCGGACGCTCGGAAAAGGGTGAAGTCTCACAGGCATCATCACGCCAAAGCTTCACCGCTAGAGATTGAAGTCGCACTGTAGGAGGTAGCTCTACAGCCTCTCGGACGACAAGAGCAAAATGCAAGCTCTGCGAGTCTTCAGCCTCTGCTATTCAGCCCGACGAGGATAATGGTCATGTCAATCCTCCGACTCGAAACAAGCCCGGTCTATTGTATGGAAGTCGTCACTCAGGAAGCAGTGTGCAAATCAGCCAGATGGACATGTTGCCCTCAGCAGGAGGAAGACTGCGACTGACTGCCGTGGCTGCCGCCTCCACCAAATATCAACAAGACACGCGACCCGACAACATCAGCCCTCTGCTCCACAAGACAATCCGGCGTCTGTGGTACGGACTGCACTCTCTTACGATGCCTCAAACAGAGCCAGATGCTCGGGAGGCACAGTCTATACAGGAACTGGAGTCCAGAGATTATTGGTGCCCAATGTCTCCATCTAGTCTGTGTGCTGCGTGTGAGAGGCTCATATTTCTCATCTTGAATGTGTTGGAGGATCCGAGCAACGTCTTTTCTGGTCTTCTTCGACTCTGGTGGATTCTTACAAACTGCCTTCTATGCTATTGCTCTGTCGACTTCCACTGACCTGTCTAGAAGTATCAGCTGCCTTGGGTCTTTCACGACCGCCCGAGTATTTTATGAAATCCAGAGGGAAAAAAACCTGTAACACTCGATACAGAAGCCGCACTGCCATCAGAGCGCAGAAAGTGAAAGGACTCACCTTGGCCAGACGTTTGCCCTTGATTAGAACGATCCGACTCAGGAGTGAACGTCGCAGGCAGAAAGCCTAATACGGCTCAAATCGGAATTACCAAGTTGTGAACTTGAGTCTGAAAATCTACCAGAAAGATCATACTGGTTGGACAACCACAGAAGGACAACCACAGGTGATGCTTTATTGAAGCAAGGAGTTCGTTTTGAATGAGCGCTAGTTTCGCTGAGCACCCTGTACTGCACAGCTTCTCTGCTCTCCGAGATATTTCAAGGCACCCTACTAGGCAACAAGAGGCTAATCGTTCGAAGGACCTCTCTCGATTAGGGAGACAGCAAATTAGCCCTATGAAAGTTAGTCACAGCGCTCGCATCTCCTCGAACTTTGGTGAGCGTTAAATAGAAATGAGCTTCTTCGTACAAGGACAGACGCCAGTGATTCGATCGGTTCGGGAGACGGAAACGCTCGCTATGCTTCATTCCAGCCCTCCTGGCTTGGACAAATTTCGGGAGAGGCTCATGTTCGGTGTACACTGGTTTCTCGATTGGATGTTGAATACCATTCGAGTCAACAAGATGACGCCGGGCCGGCCGAGCACAACAGAGGCGTTGTACATGACCCGTGAGTTGCCGTCCTGTCCCTACGGCTATACAGCATGGCAGTTGAAGTCCTCCTCTTGCTTCGGCAAATACGGCATCTCATGTCAAGAAAACTTCTTCTAATAACCAGGTTGGGTGTGTGTTCTTGACTCTTGTCCGGTGTAGAAGCTAATCTTAAGACTGCGATCACAGCGATCTGGAGGTACTCATATTCCTGCACACATCAGACTCTATGACTTTAGGCACAGAACAGAACGCACGATAGGGAGCAAGAGATTGGAGATAACGGACAGACAGCAGAATTATCTACAGCCTCGAGGCAGAGAATTGGCTTGACGGAACTCAGAACCGTCACGAGTCAGTGACGTGTCGATCGTGCACTCGAGTCAGCCCGACTGCAAGATGTAGGTTGAACTTTACACCCAACTCATGTTTCTGACATTCCGTTGACAGCATATGCATGAATATCTCCGACATTAAACCAAGACAGAGCCGGGTAGTTCTGGACTTACAAGACGAACCGTTGGCCATGGTAGGAAGAACTCCAAGGAAGTGAAGCAACCCCAGCCAATTTTCCCCAGGACCTACACTGCTATGAGGATTCGATTGATCATGCTGGCAGTGATCCTGTCCGGACTCCCCACAACACTCGCCCTAGAGACCCGACAGAACGACGTCAACACAACAGCATTGCTGGTTCTCCCAAAGTGCATACAGGACTGCGGCGTCGAACTTTTCCCTAAGTTTGATTGCACACCACTACAGGCATGCTACTGTGAAACAACGGGACCTTTGTATGATGCACTTGCAGCATGCGCAATCTCAACATGCCCAACTCTCGCAGATGCATTGGCAGCACAGAAGTTCCAAGCCGATACCTGCGATTTCCCAATCCGGAACAAGTCGGCCATGGTAGAGATCATACCATATACTCTCTTCGCGATTGCTACGTTGTCTCTCTTCGCACGCTTCCTGTCGCGATGGCAGAGACTTCAGGGTGCTGGATTCAACTACGATGACTACCTGATCATTCTATGCTACATCCCCGTGATAGGGATGACTGTGGTAGCGTACTTTGAAGCGAGGTATGGATCTGGTCAAGATATGTGGGGGTTGAGTATCATGGATGTTCGTAACTTTCTCTTGGTCAGTCGACGCAGTAACTCATACTTTAGTCGAACGTACTAATATATCATCAGTGGTTCTACGCAGGCCAAGCCTTCTACCTAGCAGTGACAAACTTGACGAAAGTCTCTCTCGTCTTGCTCTACCTTCGCATCTGGCCAGCGTCTGTTCACCATTCATCTTTCCGTGTGACTTGCTGGATCATTGCTGGCATGCTGACAACTACATGGATCGCTGAGACATTCTCCACGATATTTGCCTGTGCACCAGTGACCTACGCTTGGGATATGGTCATTGGCGCGCAAGGATCGTGCATAAACCGGCCAGCTGCGGTCTACGCATACGCGGCGTTGAACATCACATACGATTTCATTGTGCTTCTCCTGCCAATTCCCCGCTTGCTACGGCTGAAAGTCTCTACTGGCGAGAAGATTGGGTATGCAGCTCCTGAATCCCGTCAACAAAGGCCTCCACTGACTTTCTTCCAGCATCTCCGCCTGCTTCCTTGTCGGCTTCGTAGTAACAGCCTGCTCAATAGTACGTCTAACGGAAGTTCAGGGTCTGCAGAACACCCGAAACGTCACCTGGAACTTTGCGGCCGCTGGCTTGTGGTCTTTGGTCGAGGTGTACTGCAGTATGATCTGTTGCTGTATGCCTGCGATGGCTGGATTGGTGAAGCGTTGCTGGAGATATTTGAGAAACAAGCCTTCCACATATGCGAGCAAGTATAGCGAGCCTTCGTTTTGTGGTACAGAGATGGATAAGTGGAAAGGCGAAGAGAAAACCTGTACGCCGAGGGTGTTGAGTACTATGGAGCAAAAGGAAAGTGAGACAGCGCTTGTTGAGAGGGGGTTAAGTCCTGTCACTACTCAGGAAGTGGAAAGTTGGAAAGTTTGTTGATGGTCATTGGCTCTGTGGAAGAAACGATTGGGCTTGGCCCGATTACGTGATTGAGGAGCAATTGTGGAGATACCATTCATACATGAGCCATCATGGTCATCCTCATATACATCACAACTTACTCGCTTTGCCCACCTTGATCACGACCTAAGGAACGGGTTAGCGGTGCCTTCAACAGTGGTAGAGTAGCGCGAATGGCATGCTAGAGCCGCTGGGCGCTCTGATACTTACCTTGCCCTTTGCTCGTCCAGTGTTCAGTCTTTCGAACGCCTTCTTAGCATCCTCAAACGAGAACACGCTGTCGATGAAGATATTGTCTTCACTTAGCGTACTTGTCGCTTCTCCCAATGACTCTTTCTTCGGAGCCAATATCACCACATCATAGCTCTCGCCGAACCCATACTTACCATTCGCCCATCGCAACCACTGTGTAGCTGCTACGATTGGATGCGTATAGTCATAGTATGTGAAAGGCCCTCCCATCGTCAACCGTCCAGTCTTATCTCCCACAATCGTGGTATATCGCTTGCTAGAGGGCAATCCAATGCATTCCGTGCCACCTACGCAATCAATAACAGCATCCGGTTGGAAAGCCGATACGCCATCCCTCACATTCTGAGTCGTATAATCGACGTGAGCATCCGCTTTGAGATCATTCGTAATGAATTCCTTGTTGCGCCCACTGGAAGTCGAGACAACTTTCCAGCCTCGTCTCTTCGCGAGAAGAATACTGTAGATTCCAGTCGCAGAGCTACCGCCCAAGATAGCAACCCTCTTACTAGAAGTCTTCTCCACGAACGGCGCAACGCTGTCGACGCAGACTACTGCCGTGAGCCAAACAAGAGAGATAGCAGCCGCTTTTTCGAAACTCCAATCCTTGGGCTTCGCAACGAGTACGCTAGCAGAAGGATCCACTTCCGCGTACTCAGAGAGGGCGCCACCTGTAGGTCTGGCAAAGGGTGCCAATGTCATACCCATAACTTCGTCCCCAGGTTTGAAGTTTGACTTTCCTGGTGACATGATCGTTCCACTGAAATCGCAAACAGTCCCTTTGGGATCTTTGGAGTTGCCCCATACTATTGGAGTATTCATCATTTGGATGTCAACCGGGTTCAAAGCGCAAGCTTCAACCTTGATCAGAACATTGGGCGTGTCTTTGACGACTGGATAGGTATTGAGTGAAAGACTATGAGGATAGCCATTGGTGTACGTCCATGCTTGAGCTTCGGTGATCGCCATCGTTGCGTGTTGCTTGAAGAGATGTGAGGTTCTGATGTGAAGACGGCATTGCGATGCTTGGAGGTGTGTGCTCTGGCAGGACATAGGCGAGGTTAGATGAAAAGTGGAGATGCTGATGATGACGTTCCGCTCCGCTTCCAAACTGGGCTTAGCGCAATTTTAGGTATGCACGCTTCTTCTCCTTACGCCTATGTACCTTTCGTCCCTTTGTCTCTCACGAGATATATGCACATTCCAGCCAATGGCCGTGCCGAACTCGAGCAATATACGGTAAATTATTCCATCACGAATTACACCTGATGTCGGTACTTGGTCATAAAAGCACGCTTCGTACAATGTATTTCCGACTCAGCTGGGTCGCGCTGGGTACGCGTCAAAGAACAAAGATCTTCGATTCAGATACCGAAACCGCTGCATCCGTACTGCTTTGTTCTCATGCGAGAAAACCAATTCCGTAGCGTTGCTCTGGTCAACTTTATCGCAGAAGACGATCTCGGAAAGACCACGAATTGGCTCTCACCATGGACGCTTTAGCTGCCACCGACCCTTGGCCTAACTGGTTGGTCAGAATCTTCAGAATAGACTCTGTTGGAATCGCTCCGCAATGGAAGGGTGTGAGTTGCAGCAAGCTACAGACTCAGATAGACGTGGCTGATAGACCTCGCAGGGCTGGCTTCTCGCTAGCGGAGGGTTTGGGACCGCTTCGGTGTGGGTGACACAGGATCAGAGGAACCGAGTATCTGATAGGATGGTAGTGAAGTCTATCGACATCCCGCACATGGACTGGTGGGATCCATGTATGTGGTCTGATGGGCTCAACGCGAATGGTTATCGAAATTTCAACACGCCTATCAACCGCAACCTCCCGTTGGAGGCGGCTATAAGTCAGCGTCTCACGCAGCTTTCTGGTCCTCCAGTTGCTCCTCAAAAGGAGAACCCGATATGCAGATATCTCGGGCACAGTGCCGTCGATGCAGGAAATCGGCGATGGAAGCTTTTCATGGAGTATTGTCCGTATGGTACATTGGGTCAACTTCGCAGAGACATTGCGAACTCAACCCAAGCAAACCCACCACCTCCTGAGCCTTTTGTAAGATACCGCAAACTGAAGAGTATATGGATGCTTGTCTCTCAAGCGATGCCATATCTTTCTCCACTCCAGACAAGAAGTACATCGCTGACATTTAACCTTTCGCTGCTCAGATATGGTATGTTGCGGAGCAGTTGCTTCTTGCCGCCAAGATCATGCTGCAAGGCGACACTGCCAATGGAATCCCTAACTGGCGACCTTTGGTAGGTTCTCAGAACATCTGACCATCGTCGCCTGCTGATTGCCGTAGGTTCATCGAGACCTGAAGCCCGCCAACATCTTACTCGGAGAGCGAGATAAGGGGGACAATGGGCGCTTTCGACATTATCCGCAAATAAAGCTTTGTGACTTTGGGCTTGTATGTGAGACAGATGAGAATGATGCTGTCAACAACCCCAAAGAATTCAACGAGAGCTGCGGTACCCAAGGGTTCCTGCCTCAAGAGCAGAGGAGGTGGTGAGTTAAGACCAAGGTCTTGCTCCTGGCAGCAAAGCTAACACAGCGGCAGGTTCAAGAGGAACGGGAGTAAGAACTTTCGGGATATAATGTCGAGCGTGGCTGACTTTGATAGATCTGGATTTGGATGCGGGGAGGAGACTTTCAGAAAAGACGAATGTCTGGGGTAAGCACGGATCATGCACTTCACAGTATATCGACTAAGCAACACGTGTAGGCATTGGTATGATCTGTCTGTGTCTTCACAGTACACTGGTCAATGGCCTTGATATCAACTACAACGACGTGTAAGCTTGAGATCGTCCAACTCTCTCTCTAAAATATAGTACGCATCGCTGACTTTAGTCTCAAAGACAACAACGAGATCCATTTACGAGAAATAGGTGAGTGCCGATAAACTGCCCATCCTTCGTGCAAGCACGTTATTGAAATAAAGATGCTAACGCGATTAAAGGCAATCTCCAGAGATTCAGGCCTTCATTATGGATTGTTTACGATACGACCCGAACCTACGGCCGACAATAGACCAGGCATTGTTTACGATTCGAAATCTTCCACTGGGACGTGATGCTTTTGACGGGATGGAGACGGCGCCGGTCGATCCGCATCTGGGGCGAGATAACAATGTAAACAAACTGCAGGTGTCCCCAGAGCGTCAGCACGATCGGTATCGCGTCGGTATGGCGGGAGCTATGCTTCCTGCCTTGCGTTAGAGACTACGCTCTGTGATGCTGAATGTTCTGGCAAGGTCATGCTCACACTGTTCTCTGCACACATATGGTTCTGTACGCCGAAGTCTATACTTTTGATAATCTGCTTGCTGTTTCTTGCTGTCTTGGTAGTTGGTTGGATACGAATGCAGAATATACCCGACGTCGAACCTATTTCAATTTACTACCTCTACTCTGTACGAGCAAGACGCATATGGTGAGACTCCCGAGGATTGTTCGACGGTCCTTTTACGCAATAACGCAACACCTTGAGCATGAATCTCGGTGTGGCTTTGACCACAATGACATGCGTAAGTGATCTTGATCAGCACACAGGGAGGTGCAAGTGAAGTGAAGGGGCGAGCGGTGGAGTGAAGTCAAAACTGGTGGACCGAGCTCTCCAGGCAGCTACCTCATAGTCTCATACAGCAAGCATCTCGCTACAAACCTCGCCATTCCACTACAGCATTATTGGAGGATGCCATGGCGCTCAGCCCAGGCAGCGGCTTCATTGCCGGAATGCACGACGATGCACAACTTCCCATTTTCGACGTGCAAAAGGTGCAGATGCGCTTCGACATTTCGGCCGATTTCGTGGCAGCGCAGGTAGCGAACAATGTCCTGGTGCTGGCTCTCTCGACAGGCAGAATCTTGCGCTTCGATCTCGACAATCCCGAGGACATCGACGACATTGATCTCCCCAAGCGACCAGCGGAGATTGGTGTGATCCGAAAGCTGTTCCTCGATCCATCCGCTTCCCACCTGCTCATAACGACGACTCTCGGCGAGAACTACTATCTTCACACTCAATCGCGACAACCAAAAGCGCTGGGAAAGACGCCAAGGGGCACGCAGATTGAGAGCGTGGCGTGGAATCCGTCCCAGCCGACGGCATCGACCCGCGAGATTCTGCTCGGGACGGTGGACGGCAGTGTCTATGAGACGTTCATTGAGCCTAGCGCCGAGTTCTACAGAAGTCAAGAGAAGTACTTTCGGCTAGTCTACAGTCCGCAGGATGGCCCAGTCATAGGACTACACGCCGATATCTTGTCCACCCGCCCAGAGACAAGGAGAGTCTTGGTCGCGACGCAGCACAAGCTGCTCCATTTTGTCGGTAGGACGGGAGGTCGTGGATATGAGTCCAATGGCTCAATTTATGCAAAGCTGTTCGAAAGCGAGTCTCCCACTGTGCATGAGGTCGATCGAGGTACCGCCGCATCGCCATCGTGTCTGGCAACATCACCGGATTCCCCAGATACGCCCACCACGGTCTCTGATGGAGTGAGTCCAGAGCGAGCATATGCTTGGCTGAGTACGCCGGGCATTTTTCACGGCGAACTCAAAAACTCTGTGCCAGATCTTGTATCGCTTGGCAAGCAAGTCTTTCGTGAATCCAAGACGTTTCCCCAGTCCAGGCTACCTCCAGTGCAAACAGCAGGCGGCAGGAGTCGTGTGACTCAGCCACCGATATCATCGATGATATTGAGTCAATTTCACATGTTAGCTCTTGTGGAAGGACGCCTAACGGGTATCAATCGATTGGACGAGACTGTTGTTTACAATCAGCAGATTCTCGAGACCGGCCAGGCGAATCTGGGATTGTTCGCAGACCACCAGAAGAACACATTCTGGATGTTCACTGCTCAAGAGATCTTCGAGATCGTGGTCACAGACGAAGCACGAGATGTGTGGAAGATTATGCTAAATCAAGGGCAATACGATACCGCGCAACATTACGCCAAGACTCCGGAGCAGAAAGACGCCGTTGCGTCAAAGACTGGAGACCACCTGATGTCACAAGGCAAGTTTGCAGATGCTGCGGTCATCTTGGGAAAGAGCACCAAAGCGTTTGAGGACGTTGCGCTTGCTTTCATCGACAAGGGCGAGCAAGATGCTCTACGCAAGTACCTGCTTGTCAAGCTGTCGATAATCAAAAAGAGCAGTATCATGCAACGGATGATGCTCGCAAGTTGGCTCTTGGAGCTCTACATGGCCAAACTCAACCAGCTGGACGACACCATATCCACGAGAGCCGAGCTTACCACAAACGGTTCTGGAAGTAGCTCCACTGATACCGAGCGTCATTTACCCATCATTCGCAAAGAGTTCCAGGACTTTGTGACCAAATACAAGCCTGATCTCGACCGCAAGACTGCATATGAGATCATCAGCGCTCACGGCAGAGAAGAAGAGCTTCTTTTCTACGCCAACGTGGTCGAAGACTACAACTACGTGCTATCCTACTGGGTCAACCGCGAACGATGGAATGAAGCTATGACAGTGTTGAAGAAACAGACGGATCCGCAAATGTTCTACCGCTACAGCAGCGTCCTCATGGCCCACGTGGCCATCGAATTAGTCGAAGTCTTGACCCGCCAAACCAATCTCGATACTAAGAAGATAATCCCAGCACTCCTAAACTACAACAGAATCGTTGGCAACACCGTCCCTTTGAAAGAAAACCAGGCTGTCAAATATCTACGATTCTGCATCGACAGGGAGCTATCCAGCGAACCCGCCGTGCACAATACACTGATCTCCATGTACGCTGCGCATCCTACGCAGGACGAAAGCGCTCTCTTGTCATACTTGAAGACTCAAGGAGATAGAGGCTACTACGATGCCGACTTTGCCCTCCGTCTCTGCATCGCTCACAAGCGGGTGCAATCTGCAGTGCACGTCTATGAGATGATGCATCAGTATGCCTCCGCCGTGGACCTAGCGCTCAAATACGACGAAGTGGAACTGGCCGCCAGTGTCGCAGACCAACCTGATCTCGATCACGCCTCACGCAAGAAGTTGTGGTTGAAAGTGGCGAAGAAAGTTATCGGACAGAATGTGGGGATCAAGTCTGCGATTGAGTTTCTGAAACGATGCGAGTTATTGAGGATAGAGGATCTAATCCCTTTCTTCCCGGATTTCGTGGTTATTGATGATTTCAAGGAGGAAATATGCGCGGCGTTGGAGCAGTACAGCAGGCAAATTGACGATCTGAAGAGGGAGATGGATGAGAGTGCTAGTACGGCGCAACACATCAAGAGCGACATCAAAGGCTTGGATCAGAGGTATGCGATTGTGGAACCTGGAGAGAGGTGTTGGAAGTGTAGGTTGCCGCTTTTGATGAGGCAGTTCTTTGTATTTCCTTGTCAGCATGCTTTTCATGCGGATTGTCTTGGGGAAATGGTTATGCATGTTGCTGGCATGGGCAAGGGGAAGAGAATTAGGGAGTTGCAGAAGGAGATTGGCAGGGGAGTTGCGCTTGGGAAGAGAAGGGAGGGGATGGTCAGGGAATTAGATGGGCTTGTTGCTGGGAATTGGTACGTCGTTCTTTTTCCTCTCGATATATGTGATGGTGCTGGATGGTTTGCTGACTTGTGATGCAGTGTCCTTTGCAGCGAAATGGCTGTTAAGCAGATTGATGAGCCTTTCATTACTGCTGCGGACGACAAGAATGAATGGGCTTTGTGAGATTGACGCAGCCGATTTCACATTGCGCTCGGTGAAAGTCCAGGTGTACTCTAACTTCTGCCATCCGGCAATTGCATCTTGCCACTTCGCACGCCAATGTAAGCAGACAGCATCAATTTGCAACCTCCCACTGACGCTTCGTCTGTACAAGATGACATACTTCATGGACAGAAATCTATCGTCTTGAGCAGAAATCCTCCAAGCCGCGCATTCGCTACCTAATCTTCCAATTTCCGCCCTCATCCGAAGAGCCCTAGACCCCCGAATCGAAGTCGCGCCTGTGCTCTAGACGTCGACTTATCGAGCTTCCTCGCGCCGGCCCTCTCCTCGTCCACCTTCCGCCGCTCATCCAGCAGACCATTCAGCTGCGAGACAGCAATTATAGCTCCTCTACGCGGGTTCGTCGCCAAAGACTCAATGATCCGTGCATGCGAAGCCCAGACCACGGAAATTTCACCAACCGTCACTTCTTCGCTTGGAGTGATGATCTTGACCGGCTGGATGTCGTAGTGCTTCAGCGTGTGGTACCACATGACGCTGGATTCAAGGTCCACGGTGATGTTGTTGATGAGGGTGGAAGTGAGCTTGTTGAGGGGCAGCCAATGTCTAATTTGGGTACCGTTGGTCATTTTAAAGATGTTGGTCTCGAGCCAGATTGGGATCACTTCTTCGCGGAGTTGGCGATTGGCTTGGGCGATTGCTGGAGTGGCGCATGCTGGACCGCTGGAGATGACTGTTAGTCGAGTTCGCGCGGGGATATGAAAGTGGAAATGGTGCTTACCGGACTGAGATTTTATCAGGAAGCGCGGTCGCCAGGCCGTAGATCATTGTGCGGATCTCAGCCGGGAGGTCCAGAAGCGATGACATCTGCGCGGTCGCCGTTCTTGATGATGAGTCGTTTTGATGAAGTGCGTTGTTGATGTTTGAAGTTTGCTGATGCTTTTGGTGGGGTCAAGAGATGGATTGAAGATCGACAGAATTATTTGGCGCCCAAAAGTCTCATGCTTGGTCCGGTGAATGCAACGAGGGCGATTCAGACTGGATGGATTCTCGCATTTATTGCGTAGTGGTCACTTCGGCAGTCATCGGAAAGCCTTTATGTCAGGATCCTGCACAGTAGGTAAGTTACCTAAGCTTTCAGAAGAGCTTCTTGCCATATTTTGCACTATGTCTGGTTCATGAACTCCGGACTACATGCATGGCAGAGGTCGAGACTCCTGGAACATCCCTTCTGAGACAGACAAGACGCCAACAAGCCCGTCGAGTGCTGAATCTCCACCTGAAGACACTTCCGCAGCGCATGGCTTTCACGCAGCAGATTAATGGTCTGACCGCTTCTTCTCGCTTTGCTTGACTCAGTCTCTGCGGTACTTCAAAGTCCTTCGAATATTCGCGCCCGCTCTAATTTTGTCCTGAGGAAGCTGGAACACTCTTTACGTCTTGGATCGGAAAAGTCTTCTTTGAGCAGAACGATTCAGCAGATAATCTTTCTCGGCCAGATTGGCCATCTTCCTGCAATATCCAGGCGCTGCTTCTTCTCGGAGGACCACCATTACGCCCTAACCCAATGAAAAGCTGTGAATGCAGCTTGCCGAGCGGTGAATCATCTTTCAGACCGCCACAGATCCACTCGATGCTCTTCTTTCGCCCTACGAACCTTTGGGATGGCGCATGCTTGAGACTAGATCAATAAAACTCCTCGTCCGCCCCGATCACACATTCAGCGTTGCATTCGGATAACCTGCGACTTCCCGCGTGAACCCGTTCTGCAAATCCCGCTTGGAGAGGCGAAGATGAGAAAGCTGGCTACGTGCTTTGTGTTATTTTGGTCCATGAATCCTTCGAATCCTTCCTTGATGCAGTCCACTTTTTTAAGCGACAAGCCTTTGAATCTGCGCCTTGGCGTCACACTACACCACTTGAACGCCATTAACGTTCAACCGCCTGCCGATCAACTTGGGTTGGTCAAAGTCTGTGTGTACTCACGCCTATCCCTGCCGTATTTTCCGGAAGATAGGAGCGCTTGTTGTCACTGCGGACTAACAGAATCTTCGAACGATGCTGTGGTCTTAGGCAGAGCAGGCAGACCATGCCGGTGATCACCAATAGCGTATTGGAAAACTAGCGCTTGGTCTGAAAAGAATCAGCCCTCTCCCAAACCATAAACGCAGAACAGGCTGCTTCGAATCGGAGGCCTCCCTCTAGTCACCTAGCCGAACGCCACCTAAACTCGGGAATAGTAGTATGCTACGAGAGCCTACCACGCAAGAATATAAGAAGAAGTGACCATCCATCATTTGAGCATACTCACAGAACTGTTTTCTCGTTCACAACATCAGACATCCTACCATCAACATGCATTTCACTCTCATATCTGCTCTCAGCGCTCTCGCTGCCGTGGCTTCTTGCTCGCCATTAGCTATGCCCGAAGCATTTTCCACCACACTGGACACCACGATCAGCGCTCGTCAGAGTAACTGCACTGAGTACTGCTCTAACAGTGCCGGATGCGTAAGTGACCGTTGTCCATTTGACGTTCGAGCACAAACACTGATGAAATACCACAGGTCTGCACCATCCGCCCTTCCGACTGCTCCGCTTTCTACACCGTTCAACCCGGAGATACCTGCCTGACTATTGCCAAGTCATACTCCAACTTCACTGTGACTCAGTTCTACCTCTGGAATCCATCTATCGGCCAGACTTGCTTTGGTCTCCAGGCATATGTCCCTGTCTGCATTGACACTCCGTGGTAAGCATGTCTATGGGGTTAATAGCCTTCAAGGCCTGTCATCCTCCTACAACTGGGCAACTCAAATCGACATATGCTAATTTTTGATTCAGGTACACCTTTACTCCTCCAGTCCAAGCATCTTTTGGTACACACTACACCCCAGACCAGACTCCAGTTCCAATCATGCCCAACATCATCGACAGCTGCTCGGAGTTTGAGTACATCGAGCCCGGCAAAACGGTGGACGAACTTGCGACTGAGAACGGTTTCGCGGTCGATGACTTTGCTGCCTGGAACGGCAACAGCACGACTGCTTGGGCTTCCTACTGGGCTTGTGTCAAGGCTTGAACGTCGTCAAAAGGACTGCCCCTGACGATTATCATCTTAGCTATTGTCGATGGTCTTCACATATTGAAAAGAACATATAGATTTGGAGATTGGTAGTTGAATATAATTGTTGATGTGCTACATAGCACTTCCAGAAAAGCCTATTGTCTTTCATTTCTTGGGGACCTCAAGCTCCAAACTTGTACTTCACCATAGTTACGAGAACAATGAGGTTCCACCACCCCACGTCCGATCCCACTCGATAGCTCCACGCCCAGACTTGAGAGCTGCAACCTGCTCATCATAGCTCCGCACTCACTCCAACCGCGTAAACGCCGATGGTTCCAACCACATGGGCATGACTATAAGCGCCGAGAGACCGCCGCTACGGATGGCATTGTCCTGACTCGTGAAAGCAAAGTGTAAATCGCTGCCTTGTTAATTTGTTCAAACAAGCGCTATAGGCGTCGCTCTTAGATCCGGAGGTGGAGACGTCGTCTTGTAGTAGACAACGCTGTCGTCTCAATCGAAGTGGTAAGAAGACAATTTTACGGTAGGAGTGACGCTTGCGTGCATCGGCTATTTCACGGATTTCCGATTCGCAGTGGACAAACAGGCTGCAGGCTGCAGCCGTGAGCCTGTGGGATGCTGTGTCGGCCGATGCGTGCGTGGTCACGCATGCAGGTGATCGGATTCAGGATGAAGGATGGGGGAAAGGGAAGTTATAAGTATTGGTCGCAGCGGTCAGGTAAGATTGCTTCTGCGTTGGCATTTTGTACAGTATTTTCACATACAAGTTCAATAAGAACTCATTCCGATACTCCTCCTTGTTTCCAGCATCCACCACCACATCATTATCAGCGTCCACGGCTTCCGAACAAACCCGACACCAAGTTGCTTTCTAGCAAATTCCACCAAGATCCGCGCTGCCAATATGCCATGCTACGAGCTCACCGTACACTCTCTCCTCGAGCGCCTTGCACAAGAAGATCTGGATGCTGCAGAAGAGTTGCAAAAATTCGAGCAGAGAAGTGGCAGCAGTCGGGCATCGTCTTTCTCCTCAATGGCCTCCACCACCTCGGAAAGCTCTGAGGATGGCGCCAAGACAGAGACAGACTTTACCAATTATCGTCGCGAGAACGCCGCGGTCCGCCTCATTCCGACTGTCCAGAGCAGTGTAAAAGTCACAGGGTAGATCGGAGGCCCATTTCTGATCGAAGGCGGGAACGGAAATTAAGCAGGAATACCACTCCAAACGAAATGGAATAGGAAGCGAAAGCGACCTGAGAATCTCCTCTCTCCGGCATCGTCCTTGGCACAACCAAGCTGGGTTCAGAATGCGGGCACCCAAGGCGCAGTCGCAAAAGCGGATCAGACCAATCCCATGCTCCAGAGCCGATCGCAAAAGTTGCGGCGCATGGATGGAGATCAGACCCATCAAGTGCCCGCATGGCATATCTGAAGGAATGATGGACCAGCCAAGACCACTTCACGGTGTCCCTGCGCTGGATGGAAGTCATCCTACGCTGCGCTCCGGAAGCCCCACTCTGCATCTCCAGAGTCATTCATCTATGCGAAGAGGTCGTGTGGCTTGTATTCAGATAGCTTGTTTTCGACACTTCAGATAGTTGGTCCATAGCCACCCATGGCAAAGTTTGCATCGATCGCAGCCGGATCAAACCTCCAATCCTCAAAGGTCCACGCAGCGATATCATCCAAATCCAGAAGTGTTTGATCCGGAGGTGCAGTTGCAGGTGCAGGTGCAGCCACCGGTTGTGGCATAGGCGGAGGGTAGTACTCCACAACGCCGTTGGCCATCTCCCTGTCGTTTGTCTCTGGTCGTACAATATTGCCTGTAACATCGCCGGACGTAGGCTTCACAGGCGCATCTGCCTGACACGCCATTATCTTATAGTATGGCCGCGTGACCCTGTCCACAGCTTCTTGCATGTACATCAGTCGTTTGTCTGGATCTCTTCTTGCTTTTACTGTGCCATAAGCCGCCAGCATTATCCAAAGCAGCCGCTGTTCTCGCCCAAAGCGAATCACCTTGTCAGTCAACATATCAATTGCATCGGGTATGACGCGGAGCGCTGACTCGTTTATGGCTCTAGTGAGTGCGTCGTCTGTTCCTGGATCTCCAGTGGCAAATATGTGGCATAGCGACAGAGCGGCGCGAAGTTGATCGGAGCAGAGCAACTCAAGCGCACAACACCCTCTCGATGTGAGAGCTCTATGTGATTCGATCATTTTGACTGCTGTTTCAACCAAGATCATCCGCGAGAAGTCGCGCTCGGCTTTGGTATCTGCGTTGCGAATTTGCCGATCGTGAAGAACCAGTAAGTATTGTCGGAGGTTGAGGGTGAGGAGTGTCGAGGCAATCTCAGAAGACGGCTCGCTCCACTCCGGAATTGACTGTAGATGATTCTCAATCTCATCGGTATAACGCTTGGCTTCTTCGAATGATATCGGCTGGCGGATGTTGTTTAGATATGTGTTCAAGGTTGTGCGGAGCACTATGGACTCGCTGGAAAAGCATAGGAAAGATGAATTGTTGAAGTCGTTGGCGCGGCGCAGGGCGGGCAGGTGTTCTGTCGTTTGGTCGAGGTCCTCGTCGCTGAGGTGATGGGGTGGAGGACAATCGCTTTGTAATGTCCAAGGAGAGGCGATCATCCCACGGTCGAATGAAGCCTGTAATTCCAGCTCGGTCACTGCAGCCCAGACTCGCCTACGCAACTCCTTGTCAAGCACAGATGTTTGCTTCTTGACCAAGTCAGGAGTACGGTGTAAGCCAGCGGCCATGCAAAACCGGAGAACATCACCACTTTCTGTCCACGTTCGCTTCAGCTTGCGCGCAGTCACCTGCTTTGCAAGGAGTAGAAGCACTCTTATCTGAAAGTCAGCGGCCGAGACATGTTTTTGGCTCTGTGCTATCAGCCAATTGTCCACCGTTGTAATCGCTTTTAAGGACTTTTCGCGCGCCAGGGAGCTGTTGGCACTGTAAAGCCACGGATCGGTAGTGGTCAAACATTGAGCTGCGGCCATGATGACCAGGACAAGCGCGATGAAGTGAGGTCGAACGTTCCCTGGCTCCTCATACATTTCATCGTATTCCTGGTGGAAGCTGGGCAAATGGAGGACATGGTACAAACTAGCGTAGTTAGCCAAGTAAATGTTGATCAACACATCCGCGTCTTCCTTCTTTTCGGGTAACAGCGCTCGCAGATCAGCGGTGGAGACAGCAGCATGCTTCAGGTTCTTCGATTCTCTCCGGGTTTCCAACGCGCTCATATCCTCCTTGATCCTGCTCAAAGCTGGGAACTGCTCAAACGTATCACGGGTGAACTTGTTAAGCTCGGGTATACGAGCAATAATCGCACCTGGATGCGTATTGCCGTGGAACTGTGTCTTGAAAGACTTCCCTCTCAGCAGGGTTGTCTCCCGGTCCTGGACTGGCGCAAGGTCAACGCCGCCAACAACTGATTCGGGTGTCGGTGGTAGTCGTGAAGCCTTTGATGAACCACCCTGGCCAGCCTGAGCCAATGCTGCTTCCAGTTGTTTGATGCGCCCATCCTGATACTCCAACCTGGACAAAAGATCACCCGTTGGACCCGCTGCTCCAATTGGACGAGTCGAGTGGCCATAGAATGTTGGAAGCTTCCCAATTCCAGATGCAGTATTTGTTGGCGTTGGTTCATCCCGTATGGGCGCATCAGATGCATCCTCCAGGTACAAGCAATTGGCAGCCTGACCAGCCTTGGTGCAGCGTGAGCAAGCAGGTAGTGCTCGGTCACATTGCAGCTTGCGCCGACGGCAATCATAACACGAGAGGACCTTTCGGCGCCGTTTCCGCTCGGTCCCACCCACCGAGGCGTCGGGCGACCTCGTGCGAGGGAAGTTGCGGCCCTCTGGCAAATAGGGATCCGTAGGCATTTCGCAGAGCCAAGACGATTGTCTTGACACTCCCAGGCCAGTCCTGGGAATCCACCCTTCAAGTTACAACTGGGGATAGAGTCCAGCTCACAGATTAGATTAGATCGTCCTGCAAGGTGTGGGACATCCCAAGAGCTTACGTAGGTCAGCGACGACAGCTGCGCTCAGCCTACTGCCTGATTCGACACTTGCGGCTGTAATCCTGTAATCGAACCACGCGCCGTTGCCTGAGATAGAAGTTTTCCGCGTCCAGATTGCCTGCGAGGTCTTGGCGTAATGGTGTTCCGCTTACGCTTTGAATGTTGTTTGCCGCTTGTCAGTCTTGGCAGGGTAGTGACATGTCCGGAGCGCTTCGCACGAGGCTGATGATATCGCCGAGCACCAATGGCCAGTCTTGGCGTTTGACTTCCTATCTACCTAGAGGGGTACAATGCGGGGCAATGTTGTGGTGGGCTGTGTTGTTGTTGTATGCAGATATCGTGTACAGAAGGAATGTAATAAAGGTAAAGGAAGAAACATTCGTGAGACATCCATGGTGGGATGTGATGAAGTCGGAGACCATGACAAGGCAAAGGATCGGCCACCTGCCGCCGGGACATGCCGCATCGGAGTGGATCAACTTGACACCGACATCATCATCAAAGAAATCTGGAGAAAGATTATCGTAGCAAACGAGCGTGTCGCGTTGGTGGATGAAGAAGCTGAGTGACATGGTTCGATAGCAGTCTTTACAAGAAGACGCTCGTCTTCGCCAACCTCACTCAAGATGGCACCACCGGATAGGGGCCACTCCCCATCCATGGACGACGACGACATGGAGGCTGAGCGGCGACACAGCAGCGCACGGTACCGCCGCGCGTCGACAATGAGCGGAACCAGCTACATGGGCGACGTCGAGATGGCGCAGGATGAGATTTTCTCGGGCCCTATGTCAGAGAGCGTACCCACCGCATCCACCTCCTTCCACCACCGCCGCTCGCGCGCAGACTCCAACGTCAGCTTCACATACTACGAAGAGGATCGGGACTTTGATTCTGAGGAGTGGCCCGAGGAGGCTGTGTTTGACGAGCAAGATGAGCTTGAGAGCCAGAGCCTCAATGGGGAGAATACATTCCTGGAGCCGGAACTTGATTTCGACGACAGCACCGAAGATGCTTCGCTGCACTCGTCGCGGCGGCCGAGCAGAGTGAGCCGGAAGAGTTCCTCATACTCTCGAAGCTCTCGTGCCTCTGCCGGCTCACGGCCGTCTACTGAACAGCCACTTCTGCGACGGCATCACTCTGGCGACTCTGAAACCAGTGGATTTCGAATTGGTGGCCGCGTGAACCAGAAGATTTTCATTCTGACAGAAGACATGACCATCGTTGTAGCTGGTTTCACCACCTCTATGATTGGATTTGCTGTCTATGTTTGTATCTGTGTGTTGACTGGCGGGATTGGATACCTCCTCTTTCGATGGCTGCCCAGATGGCACGTGCGGCTTACTGGGAGATCAACACCACTCGGCAAGTGTGACTGGGTGGTGATTGAGAACCAGTGGGGAGAGATGGCAGTGCAAGATCTCAGCAAGCAGGAGTTTGATGGGTCTCTGTCGTCGGTTTTCGGGCACACCAAAGGCAAGATGCAGGATTATGACGAATACGATGACCCGGTAATGGACGAGCTGCGCATTCTGGACTATCGCTATATTCGATTCTGCTACCATCCCTTGAAGGACAAGTTCGTGCTTGGAAACACCTGGAAGGACCCAACCTGGACAGACGTCACCGCAGTGAGAGCTGGCGTTGATGGTGATGAGCAAGAGGTTCGTGAACGGATATTCGGCAAGAATGCCATCGACATTGAGCAAAAAACCACCAGTCAGTTGCTCCTTGATGAGGCTTTCCACCCGTTCTACGTCTTCCAGATCGCCAGTCTTATCCTCTGGTCTCTTGATGAATACTACTACTACGCAGGGTGCATCTTTATCATATCTGTGGTTAGTATCACGACTACACTCATCGAGACAAAGGCGACCATGAAGCGGTTGCGGGATATTGCAAGGTTCGAATGTGACATTCGTGTCCTTCGAGGAGGTTTCTGGCGATATGTTGAATCCAGCGAACTTGTTCCAGGCGACGTCTACGAAGTTACTGATCCCAACCTTGGGCAGTTCCCATGCGACAGTATCCTTCTCTCTGGCGACTGCATTGTCAACGAGAGCATGCTGACAGGCGAATCGGTACCTGTTTCGAAGACCCCTGCCACTGATGAGACTCTCGATCTGCTCAACTTGGGCTCGTCGACCATCCACCCGGACGTTGCAAGACACATGCTCTTCAGCGGTACCAAGATCATTCGCGCGCGACGACCACAAGAAGACAAGAGTGACGAGGCTGCTGCTTTGGCACTTGTTGTCAGGACTGGGTTCAATACCACCAAAGGCGCCCTCGTCCGATCCATGCTCTTCCCAAAACCATCCGGTTTCAAGTTCTATCGAGACTCCTTCCGCTACATCTCTGTCATGGGCGGTATTGCCGGCATTGGCTTCATAGCATCTCTCGTCAACTTCATCCGACTGGGGCTGGAGCCGCATCTAATCATTGTTCGTGCTCTCGATCTCATCACCATTGTCGTTCCTCCGGCCCTTCCCGCAACCCTCACCATTGGCACCAACTTTGCTCTGGGTCGTCTCAAGGGTAAGCAAATTTTTTGCATCAGCCCACAGAGGGTCAACGTTGGTGGAAAGCTAGATGTCATGTGTTTCGACAAGACCGGCACACTCACGGAAGATGGCTTGGACGTGTTGGGAGTTCGAGTTGTCTCGCGGCCGGCCAATAGGTTCGGCGAGATTCTCACAGAATCGTCCACTCTCCTACCCGGCGCTGCCTACGAGCGAGATCCCACTATGGACTACAACGCGAACAAGGCGATCCTCTACACCATGGCTACTTGCCACTCTCTGCGTATTGTTGATGATGAATTCATTGGCGATCCCCTCGATCTCAAGATGTTCGAGTTCACGGGTTGGCAATACGAGGAGGGCGCTGAGCACGCTGGTGCCGGCGATGACGACGAAGAGCTCTCCCTGTCTCCTTCCGTTGCTCGACCGCCACCTGGTATGGAGTTTGATATCGATGAGGAGCAAGATTCCCCAAACAGCAGGCGGGCTATCGAGTTGGGCGTACTCAAGACTTTTGAGTTCGTCTCCCAACTTCGTCGTGCTAGTGTTGTCGTTCGCCAATTTGGTGAGAAGAGCGGCGACGTTTACGTCAAGGGTGCACCTGAGGCCATGAAAGGAATTTGCCGCCCTGAGAGCTTTCCAGCCGACTACGACGACCTGCTGGCGTACTACACTCACCGTGGCTATCGTGTCATTGCGTGTGCAACGAAGCACATCTTCAAACTCAACTGGCTCAAAGTGCAGAAGATGAAGCGAGAGGATGCTGAGTCCAATCTCGATTTCGTTGGCTTCATCGTTTTTGAGAACAAGCTGAAGGAGACTACCACTGAAGTCATCGAGGAACTGATGGACGCCAACATCCGGACCGTCATGTGCACAGGAGATAACATCCTCACTGCCATTAGCGTGGCCAGAGAGTGTGGAGTCATCGACCGCTCGGCTCATTGTTTCGTACCGCACTTCGTTGAAGGAGATGCTCATACGGCACTTTCCAAGCTTAGCTGGGAGAGTGTTGACAACCCAGTGTATCAGCTTGATGAGAACACTCTCAAGCCACTTCCTCCCCCGGTTGAACACGATTCATCATTGCCGTACGACGTGTCAAACCTCCGAAACTATTCAGTCGCTGTCAGTGGCGATGTTTTCCGCTGGATTATCGACTTCGCTTCGCCCAAGGTGCTTCGCGAAATGCTCGTCATTGGCCAGGTCTTTGCTCGCATGTCGCCTGACGAGAAGCACGAACTCGTGGAGAAGCTTCAGAGCATTGACTACTGTGCCGGCTTCTGTGGTGATGGTGCCAACGACTGCGGAGCTCTCAAGGCCGCTGATGTCGGCATCTCTCTTTCCGAAGCCGAAGCGTCAGTGGCAGCACCATTCACGAGCCGCGTCTTTGACATCTCTTGCGTGCCAGAAGTCATTCGCGAAGGACGTGCTGCTCTTGTCACCAGCTTCAGCTGCTTCAAGTACATGAGCTTGTATTCTGCCATTCAGTTCACCTCCGTCAGCTTCTTATACGCCTCGGCATCGAACCTGGGTGACTTTCAATTCCTGTACATTGACTTACTTCTCATCCTTCCAATTGCCATCTTCATGGGCTGGTCCGGACCTTATCCCGAACTTTCCCGCAAACGACCGACAGCAAGTTTGGTGTCGCGGAAAGTACTAACGCCGCTTCTTGGACAAATTGTGCTCTGCGTACTCACGCAATTCATTGGATGGTGGTTCGTTCGTCGTCAATCCTGGTACCAGCCACCCATCCTTGACAAGGATCACTCCAACTCGAAGAATTCCGAAAACACCACACTTTTCCTGGTGTCATGCTTCCAGTACATCCTGTCAGCCATCGTGCTTTCAGTCGGCAAGCCTTTCCGACAGTCAATGCGCCACAACCTACCATTCGTCATTACGATGTTGGTTGCGCTGGCAATCTCAGCATACATGCTATTCGACCCTGCGCCATGGCTCGAGGATGTGATGGAACTCACATTCCTGTCACAGTCCTTCCGAGTCTTTGTTCTGGTGCTTGGGCTGGGAGCTTTCGCGGTGTCGTACCTTTCTGAGAGACAGCTGTTCCCGCGTATCGCGAGACTGATTGGTAAAGGCATTCATCGGTTCGGACAGCCGAAGAAGAGGAAGGAATACAAGATAATCTTGGAGGATATGCGGATTTAGTGTATCTGGTATTGTGTGTACATAGATGGATGGTGGCCAGCTGCTACCCAGCAATCAAGATACTCTCATATTCTCACCGGAGCTGGTCTGGACAGGATGCCAGCTGAGCGAACAGCTCGCGCTACCCGGTATCCGGGGCTTGGCCGTCAGCCGTTCGTGAAGCGTAGGAATAATCGTATTTACTCGTAGGTTGACGAATTGGTACACGAAGCTGGCGGATCGACAAGCATCAAATGGAGCCTGAGGACTCGCTGGGGCCCAATACCTGTTGGAACCGACTAGAAGTGCACGATGACATTCTTCACCTTGTTCAAATTGAGTCTTGCTTTGGAGGTCATGATAAGAAAGGACGCGAGTGCAAGAGCCAGGCGAGCGGATTTATCATTTGGGAGCAAAAAGTCAAGCAATGCGTGCCTGTCCTCGTCATCAAGCTTGTGGCTTCAGAAAGGGCCGAGCTCAACCTGCGTGTGGTCGTTGTTCTCATCACTACTGTATCATTAAGCTTTTAATATTCGCGGCACTAGTGGTGCGTTCCGAACCATTCATGGTGGAAGATCTGGAAGAACTGGGAGCTTGCCGACGTCCGGTCTCACCTCAACCAGGCAAGTCTCTGAACCACAGTCTTTGAAGTCTCAGGACCACTCATCACTCATTAATCTTGCTTTTCCTAAATTGACTCTGAGACATAGGTACACTTGATCAATGCTCTCGAGGCTTGCATCCTCCTCAACAAGTGAAGGCTGGGGTTTTCTCGGCCAGAGCCAAGCGCATGCAGCCACATCACGACTATGCTAGACGCGGATGTCAATGACGGTTATTTCCTTGAGCCCTCATTAGGACAATCCTGCCGAACGAATGTTTGAGCCTGTGTGAAGTGGAAAAGCATACAGTTTGAATCTCTTGCCATACTTCACCATATCTGTCTCAGATCAGGCATATCACACGAAGATCACACAGACATGTACCAGCAAGAATCGATCTACGGGGATATGGGGTTGTGCTCATCCAAGTGGTTCCCATTCAACGAGAAGCTCGGAATCAGGCGCTGGCTAGTCTTCTGGGCATCTTCGACTAGCTGGACCTGTCGCTACCATGGCGCAATTGCACCAACGAATGTACTACAGACCCCTCGGGCGGCCGGATGACAAGCAGACTTGTGCTCCCAAAGTCTATGCTGTTTAAGCTCGTCGGCCCGTGGTTGTTCCCCATGAAATCTTGCTTGTATGCATGACATACTTGCTTGAGACGCACAACTAGTCTTGCATATCCATACAGAGATTGCATCCCACCACGTGAAAGATGGGGGATATCTCGGGTGTTTGGGTCGATCTGGCCGGAGGATCTTGACATCCTTTCGCATTGCCCTTCCGCGGGAGGAACGCTTTGAACGTTGGCCATTTGTGCTTTGTTGGTCTCTCAGCCATATCGTCACCGTCAAATTAAATGAGCTGGCGATGCCGGGCCTGGAAGGGAGAAAGGGTGGTTGACGCCTGGCAAGTGCTCTTCTCGCATTGCTGCTCCTTGGAAGATTCGGACACGTAGGCGCCTCGGGGACGGTCGGTGGTGGTGCATCATACTTTACTTCACTTCCCGTGAGATGGCTTCAACCTTACCCTAGATCTTGGTGTTCATGGTGGTCAACTTGCACCGGATCCAGTACATGCACAGGCTCCTTCGGGATGCGATCGAATGCCCATAAAGTCTATCTCGTCCGGCGACATCCCAAGGCCATGGTTATGCAGGTAGTGTCTCCCTCCAAGCCAATTCATTTGCCCTACCGTTATTCTGAACTGGCAAAATGTTCTCTGTTCATTCATCCATATCCTCTTCTAGAAGCTCTATCGACACCGGTCTGGAGATGTTGTCCTCCAGCTTATCAACACACTCCGCCACTTCTATCGAGTCTGTAAAGTCAACCGAGCAGATATTCCACACCATCGAAGTTGTACCATCATCAGACATAGTTCGGGAGCCCCGTGAAGGACTTCGAAAGCGTGCGTGCCACCACCTCCGCAAGTTCTGTCGCCACAAGTCTCCTACAGCCACCTCTGTATGTCAAACTATTTCGATCATTGTCTCAGGGACTGACATGTTCAAAGACCCTCAGCAACGACGTTCCGTTCTCGTATGCTATCATACCACCCGCCTTCGCAGTTAATGAACCTGTCCATACCACCTCAATCGGCGCGAAGACGAATCAGGAGAAAGCCAGGGAGACAGCCTTGCTCATAGATTGCAACCAATTGGGAAGCCATATACAACACACAATCGAGTGTGCACTACGGACCTTTCCCAAAGAGAATATCTTCGTCATCGGAAACGGCAATAGCGATTGTCCCACCAACAACACCAACAGAATATGTACCTTGCTTGGTGTGCGTCATATCTGGATTCCCACTAGGTCTAAAGTCGCTGCTCAATATGTTGGAATCGCTGCTGCGTATCGATTTCGATATTGTCTACTCATAGACGAAGATGTTGCTCTCCCGGCCGACTTCCCAGTGCGTATCGAATGGTTAGAAACTAGCCATTCCGAGATATCTCCACACGACGCTCCTGTGAAGTGCATTGGATATGCTTCAGGAGCCATCGACGAAGAGTGTCGACAAACACAGAAGTTGGAATACCAGCCTTCAAGTCTGCCGCAGACTTTCTTCGACAAGTTTGGCGAGGTTGGCAGTGCGTCTTTCCCACATGGTACGATATCTCTGTGGGAGCGCAACCTATTAGAGACTTGCTTTCATAGGCATCCTGGCTATGTTGCATCGCCAAATTGGTTCTTGGGTATCAATCTCGCCTTGGCACTTCAAAGGAGGAGTATAGGTAGCGATAATGCCGACAAGGCACTCAGTAAAGGCAGGACATAGGCATTCAGCATCCGAATCGATAGAATGATCAATGTAGATGACTTGTCGTCTTCAACCGCATTTTGATTAAGACCACAATGCACCAACGAGCCAACAATGATTTGATATACATCCCCACAATGTTGGTGTCCCTGTTTTTAGCCTAAGCGTCACGCACTGTCCAATCGTGTTCAATTCGCAATCAAAAAAACAGGAGCTACACGTAACATGGATATAGAAAGGTGCTGAGGAGCGTGCGTCTTGGAATTACAGACCCTCTGGAGCCATCGGACCTTGGCCATGTCGTTTACCACTACCCCAACCCTAACCCTAAGACTGGATTTCCATGAAGTGAGGCAATCCGAATAGTGAAAAATGCACAAACGAACATTTGCAATCGCAAGTAGCTACTAACTGACAATCGCTGAACTCGAGCTTTTACCTGAACACGAGAGTTGCGACCCGGATCAATAATTGCTCAAAGCAACCCATTTAGTTGGTTGGCCGAACCATGGGATTCACTTGACGCAGAGCTTTCCCAAAACGGAAGAACTAAACTCTAATATCGATAAGCGGCTATCTCGGCACATCTATCTATTCATCACAGACATGGTCCGGAACATACCATAAGCTAGAAGCTTTCGAAGGTGTATATCACGACCTAGAAGCACTCAAAATGATGTGGCCAAGTGATGGCAAGACCTCTATCTAGTAAACTGGCTGCTGCCTCGCAATTAGGTTGGCAGCATTCTTGACAATCGCTTTGTCTTCCGCTTGGAACTGACAAGGTTTAAAGGTCATCTCGTTGGATGAAGGTGAGGCAGCAGCCTACTAGGTAGTGGTTCGTGGCTTCCGCTATTCGAACTTCGACACGACGCAAAACTACCATTGTCGTGTAGCACGGACAGTAGTGCGAAAAGGAGCGCTACGAGACAGGAGAAAGCTGCAGTCTACTCTTACGTACTTTCACCGACACCATCAACGGATCGCCCCGGTTTGATGTGATGCTGGCCTGGTATGAAGCATATCTTGACCGGAGCATGCACCGAGCATTGCAGGAGTCGTCCCGAGTCGAATCTGGCGACAACAGCAGGCAGGCAATGGACAGGCCACAGCTTGCCGATAAATATGCCAGCCCAACAATATGAGAAACGGCTTTTCCGCGAGAAGAGAATGCCTTCTTCGATTTCTCGGCACCTGCCGGCCAGCCACAAGCCACATACCAATCCTCACATGAAGCTATTACTCTTGTCCGCACGGCTTAGCTCATCATCATCATCAACATCATCATCATACGCCTCATGCCATGCCAAAGACGTGCAGCATCGGCAAAAACGTGGTTGAACGTGGTGGAAGCCAAAAAGTGCCGAACAGGTACACCAGCGGCATCGAAGTGTATTTGCGCCTCCATTGCAATCATTGAAACGCCACGGTATTTTCCCAATATGACCAAATCTTCCAGAAGTGATCATTGAACGCTTTTTTCTCCTCGGACTCGATGTCTCGATTGGTTTGAGTGCGGTGTGAGGGAGACGAGTTTTTCCTCACTCGAGCTGTTCGCCGATTGGGTATGAGATGGGCAGGCTGTAGCGGGGTGTATCGAGCCAGTTCCTGGTTGAATGATTCCAAGACCGGTCGCAGTCGTGGGCTTCAACCATGACGAGGGGAAATGCCTAGTAGAACGGTCGGCCTCCTCCTGGTCCGCCGCCGCGGCCTCCTCTGAAGCCATCGCCTCGATAGCCTCTTCCGCCACGACCACGTCCACCTCTATCACCAAATCCATTTCGATCGCTGTAGCCACCTCGATCACCATACCCACTGCGATCACCATACCCAGCTCTATCACCGAATCCACCTCGATCTCCAAACCCACCTCGGCCTGTAGCTAGAGCTCTTGCGCGCTCAATAGCAGTGTTGACATCGACCACACCACCTCCCTCAACAAATGGCACTCCATCATATCCAATTGCCTTATCCAAGAACATCTTCCTGTTAATTTCCGATTTCTGAGCACCATCATATGTGAATCCATAATAGTTCCTCGTAGGCCTCTCCGGATCCTTCCAGACTTTGTTTCCCATAGGGTCAATGTCAAGCACAGCTTCGGGATCCGTATATTCGTCAAAAGCATGTAGCATCTCTGCATAAAGCCAATTCACGTCCTTTTGTAACCCTTGGCTTGCTTCTCTACCTCCGTTGCGAACTGGAAAACCGCCTTTGGGCAAACCTCCAGCGCGCAGCGGAAAGCCACGTGTGTTCTTCAGATGTAGGCCATTAGCTGCAGGAAGTTCGTGCCAAGGTGCGTCCGGGTCATCTTTGACGCCGTGACTTGATGGCAGGATCCATCTGTGCGCTTCTTGTTCAGCACGTTTCTGATCTGCTGCTTCTTGTTCTTCCGCCTCCTTGATGTTTTTGAGAATTTCGTCGAATGGACGAGAACTGATAGCGTTGGCAATGGAAGTGAGCTTTTCGAGTTCCTCGGGTGAGAATAGCCCAGTGACTCGCCATTGCGCGATGAGCTTGAGAACAGACTGGACCTGAGGCTGGTCGCCACGGTGCAGGCCAGAGCAGGTGGCTAGCTCGAACAGAACCCGCAAAGTCTTTCGACCATCCGCAAGCACATCGGACAAATGAGAAGCTTCGAGCTGCAACGGGCCGCTGCCCTTCAACAACCATTGGCTAATCGTAGCGAGGATATCATGAAGCAGATAAACAATATGGAGCCGTTTCGCTGCCGAAAGTGGCGGCTGCTGAATATTACCACCGTTCTTGCCATGATCCAGACCTTCATTGCCGTCAAATTGATTTTGCCCAGTGCGTTTCCAGTCTGTTGGCCGGGGTGCAAACGATTTGCTCATGGTCATCAGGTACGCGAATAGTGCTGCCGTTCCCGCCGATGAGCCAACGACATACTTCAGAATGTAGCGTTTGCAAAGCTAGATTGGAACTCTCGTATAAGCAAGCCGATTCAGGTGAGATTCAATATGGGACAGACCTGGACGTTCTGGTGTGTGCAAAAGTTGAATGTTCTGTTTAGAAGTCTGGCCAGAGCGCGGCCTTCGTTCTCTCTCAAGTGAGGCCGCAAGCCATCGACAAACTGTGCGCACGCCTGTCTTCCGTTAGCAGCTTCCATGCTATGATCCATGGTCTGGCAGTGATGATTGATGTCGATGTTGAGTGTTGAAGAAGCTGTGAAGCAGGGATGTCGAGGTGGAGACGGCCTCGAGACGGGACGGCGGTGCGGGATCCCTGCAGCGGGACTTCCGTCAGGCAGAAGCGAGAAAACGATGTCATCGGGATCTTTTGACGTGCAGACACAGGAGTCGTTTTGAGGCCAGGCGGAAGGAGGCAGCTGCAGCAAACATCCGACGTGTACACATCTGACCTCTCCGGCGCAGAGATGCTCCTAGAATTCTCCACAGCCACTCTCGGTCCCTTGCGATAACACTCGCCTCCCGCGAGACACAGCTTGCCAACCATGGGCGCCTCAGAGTCGAAGCTAGCGTTCAAGCAGTCCATCTTCCAGCTCGCGACCCACGACGAAATTCACCCAGAAGACGCGCTGTGGTCTCAGTTCTACACATTACCCGAATCTGTCGACGACGTCTTCTCCCTCTGGTCGCCAAACGACTTGCACAATCTCACTCACACAAGCACTCGCGATGTACAGATTGAGCCCAGGAAAAACCTCGAAACGCTTGTGTACAGTCTTGTAGCGCGTCTTGTGAAGCTACAGTCCGATCACGATAGCATTGAAGGCAGTCACGAGAAGAAGAATGCAGATATTGTGAACTGCATGCGCATTCTCACGCGTCTGTTCCCGTTCATATACGAAGCACAGCATTTGCGAGAGTGGACGGCACGCTTCTTTTGGCAGCCGCGGCGGCCTACATATTTCTGGGACAAGAAGCGGGACCGTCCTGGGCGTCTGTTTGATGGGCTGGACCCGACCAAGGAATATGCCATTGATGAGCTTGAAGCTACGATCGGACCGCCTCTGGGTGAGGTTCTCATGGAATGCGTGGTGAGGTATTGCTTCTTCCCTGGATTCACGATACCAGCTCGAATCAACGAGGATGGGTCCGTAGAGAGAGAAGTCAGCGTGCGAGTATGGCAGACCGGCATCGGTAGCAGCAAGAGCTTAGGTTGCTCGAGAGAGAATGAAAAGTTCCAGCAGGACACTGTGAGGCTGCTGCTCACTGTTTCGAGCTTAGCCATGTACATGACACCGAGTAAGCTCTTCTACATTGTATTGACATACATGTTACTAAATCTTGGCTGTTGCAGACGACATTGCTTCCTCCGACATTCAACCTCTTACATACATGACAACACAGCTCGAAAAGCGGGTAGTCAACGCCATGCTCTGCTCTCTACTGAACACAGTTCTCAAATACAACCCAAACCTGTGGTCAGCGTTGTCCAACGTCAACGGAGCACTCGACCTCGCTACAGGCGCAAACGACGTGAAGAAGATCTTGGTTACAAACTGCCTGCATCTGATACTCGTACTTGTGATATACGATCCACCAACCGAAACGAAGAACCAGTTTCGCCAGTCTCTAAGCAGTCTGCATCGACCTGACGATCTTCAATTCATTCAGACCGGGCTAAGCACGGTTCTCGCGCAACCAGTCTCGTCGTCCAGCAACTTCACTTACACGATCGGCAAAGACAAAGCCCTACCGTGGGCACCAGAGATCATCTCACTCCTTTGGGAGCTTCTGCAGTGCAACAAGCGATTTCGACGCTACCTTGTCGAGACAGGGTGCGCTCTTGATTATATTGTACTTGTGCTGTACTACGCACTTGATGCAAGGGATGACGCAGCAAAGCACGGTATCTTGCGCATGTGTGTCTTTGTGCTGCAGACACTCAGTGCAGACTCGACGTTCGCTGAGAAGCTAAACCAGCCTTTCAAGCACACAGAGACCTTGCCTGGATTGATGAGAGTGCCCAACTTCCACGGTTCGTATGCGGATTTCTTGATATGTTCGGTTCACACAATCTCCAAGACTGTGCAGCGGCGTCCGGAGCTGGAGAGCGTGTACCCTGCGCTCGTGGCGATCATTAAGAATGTTGTACCATCGCAGAAGAATCTTGCGAGGGCGACGAGCTCAAAGATGATGAGTTTGTTCGAAATGCTGTCAAGTCCTGGCTTCCTGTTCGCGAACGACAGCAATAACGCGCTACTGATCGGCTTTCTAGAGGCCTGTAATGAGATACTGGAGAATCACTTCGAAGGTTAGTCGTATTGCGTTCATCAGCTGTGGAACTTCCCTCTAACTAGCCTACAGAAAACCCTCGATTCGTAGAAGTACTAGTCGCAAACCGTTCGCGCTTCAGAGCGCTCCGAGCACTTACTGTCGAAGGTGCAATGGCAGAGATGGAACGTCAGGCACAAGACCGGAAAGATCATGGCATGGCAGACTCGCCCAGTACGCGGAGCACCTCGCGGGGACCATCACTCGATAATGCTCTAAGTCCAACTTCAACAAGGTCTCCGTCTCTGGGTATGGTGCCCGAGGATGACCAGTTCGCAATCGGTGACGACGACGACGATGAGGATATCGGCGACATGGCACGTCCAACTTCATTGAGCGAGAAAGCCAGAGGCAAGCAGCCCGAACCTACCTCACGGGCTTCAAGTATCTCGAGGAATGTATCGACGAGCAGCTTGCAATCTCTAGTGATCACGACGAGCATGGGCGCTGGCTTCCGGCCGACACAGCCGTGGCTGGACAGCTGGTACTCACGACTTCCTCTGAACCCGATTTTCCAAGTCATAGAAGCCGCTGAAAAGAAACAAAAGCAGAAGAGTCGGACGGCAGAGTCCATCGGAACAAGCATAGATGATGCTAGAAGCGGATCACAAGATGTCTCCCGGGAGGATGCCACGCCTGGTAAGTACCATTCATTTGCTCATCATGCTTTTGCGCAACTAATTGAAACACCCAGAAACTCCAGACTCAAAACCATCAACAGCAACGAACTTCCAGTGGACTCCTGTAGCTATTGGCTGGTACACTGCTCTGCTGTGGAGTAGGATCTACTTGCAAGAAGCAGAAGCTTTCCAAGGTTCAGGAGGATTGTACAGCAGCACAAATGTGGTGCTATTCAGGCGCTCGGCTGGAAGCCAGGAGATCAGCTTAAGGAGCCCGAAGGGTGCTATTGATGCAGTTGGTCAATCGCTTGCTCAGAGGATTAGCAGTTTCTCTCTCAAGGGAGGAGAGGCGGGGCAGGGAGCGTCGTGAGGAGATCGATCTGCTTGGCGGTCGAAGCACTGCCCATCCCCGGATTCTGTCATGGTAGCTAACCTGCAGCATTGCAATGTACGATATGAAGACGGTGGAGGTTGTAAAATTGGTGTCGCGATTGTTGATGCGTTATGCATGCTGTACTGTATCCCGCTATGCTGTCACCCATTCACGCATGCTATTGCTGTTACGCCCGTCTACACAACTTCAATCGCACTCCCTGTTCTGGTCCATCTCCAACATCGAATATGCCCTTCATCTGCAATACAAGTACCGGCCCAGCATCAGTCAGCTTTTCTTCCAGCCTCTTCTCAACATCCTCCCTGCTTTCAGATTGCCTCGGTACAGCCTCGACACGATACTTGCTAAACAACTTCAAGAAGATAGCCGTAAACTCCACCTGCGCCATCTTCTGCCCAGGACAGATTCGAGGGCCTCCCGACCATGGACAATATGTTCCTCGCGGCGGCGAGAAGATACTCTGAGTGCCGTCTTCCGATGTCACCATCCATCTCGACGGCCTGAAGTGATTCTCGTCATCTTCGCTAGGGTCTTCTCCCCTGGCCAGATTAATGTTACGCCATACGGCCGGCTCTAGATGTAGAGCAGGAATGTTGATGTAGACTGTACTCTTGGCTGGGAAGAAGAATGTGCCAGTCGAAGTCTTGATAGTTTGTTCGAAATTTGTTTGTCTGGAGATGTGGGTGAGCGGTGGGAAGAGGCGTAGTGTTTCCAGCATGCAAGCCAGGACACGAGAAGCTTTCGGGAAGGCTGTTACGTAGTTCAGCTCGGCCATTTTATCTTCTGGCACGATTTCTCGAACCTCCTCATACAGCCAGTCTTGCCAGTGAGGACACCTGGCCAGTAAGACAAGAGAGAAAGCTAATGTATTGGCGGTCGTGTCGAAACCTGCTGCGGTGAAAATGAAGAGGTTGCCAATTTGCTCCTCTTCGGAGAGCTGGGCGCCTTTGCTCTCAGCTGCGGATGCGGCAAGTAACTGGCTCATTATGCTGTTCCTGGACTCGCCAGCCGCTGAACGTTCTCGCTCCTGTTCGAGAAGCTCCGTGGTATGTACGGGAAATTCATCGATAGCGTGCCCAAGATCGTGCATGAACTTGTAGCCAGGCAGACTGCTGGGATAATACTCCAAAAACCATCTTGGAAGTATGATGGGTCCGGCAACTGCTTCGATAACCACTTTCACAGCTTCGATGTATGTGAGCTTGTATCCAGGCTTTGGCTCGCCATTCATTTTCTCGTTCCATTCCACACTGGTGCCCATGCTCGTACTGCTTAGCACATTGATGGCAATCTTCTTCATCATGTCAAACATTCCATTCGTTTCGCCTTTTAGCTTTCCGTCAATGACCTCGTCGATCAGACCGTCCGTCTGCTTAAGACTCTCCTCAAACGTGGCCTTGGAGATCTTCTCATTGATGGTGCTTGCAACCACCCTCCGTTGACGACTCCAAGAATCTCCATCTGATGTGAGAACATTATGCCCAAATCGATTCATGAAGAGCTTAGTGAGGTCATGACAGACAAAGTCCCGTGGCCTCTTCAGAATTTCGGTGGCGATCTCAGGATCTCGTGTAGATACTTCATACCTACCGGGAGTTAGTAGCACATATGTTTGGCTGTTCCCTTGGGGTGTAGCATATTTGTGGTATGGTCTGGCCTTTTCTCGGAACTCATAGCCGTAGATTGTGAGGGAAAGACGATCATAAATCCATGTCGGGAGATTGTTCTGTAGTATAGGCTGCAAAGGTACGCACGCTACCATCCAGAAAAATGAGTTCTGATCCCATGGTACGAATACGTAAGGAAGGCCTGACTTCCTGGCATTGAAAAAGTTGCGGAGAAGAGAGTAGCCATATGAACAGATGCATATAACGGCGAGAGCACCAAATGCTGCAAGTATCAGCGTCATCGTGAAGAGGTATGGCGCTAATGTCCTGCTCTCATGTTGCGGTGCGAATCGACGAAGTGATGGATCCAAGGGAGGATGTTTGTGGCGCCAAGGACGAAAGAGATACGGGGTTGATGACCGCCATATAAGCTAGCTTGGTTCGACGCTTAAATCCTGCTTGTTTATTGGTTGAAGGTCATCCTCACGAAGTTATCCGAATGAGGGTGACAATATGCCGTTGCTGAATATGAGAAGAGGAGAAGTTTGAAGGATAGTCTCACTTTTGACGAGTTCTGAAAGGAGAAATCTACAATCTACAGGCTAGAACTAATCTAAAAGGTCGCCGAGTAATACAAGGTCAACAAATTTCCCGCGCCGCAGTATTGCCTAATGATATAGTCAGTGAATGTTTCGTATTGGCATGGCATCCATCATTGCACTCACAGCTTATTGCCGCCACAAGGCATCAAGTTACCAGTAACGCAAGTCGTCACCTTGGCTCCTCCAAGAGTGCTGAGACTGTTACCGCAGTAGCCTAAAAGCGAAGCATCGATGTTAGCAGAGGTCTCAGACATTGAACATCAGAGCGAGTCTTTGTGGCTTACATTCAGTTCCGTATTCGGTTCCAGCGAAGTGCATGCGTTTGCCGAGGCAGAACTTGACACAAATGTCTGCCGTCATGGTACTGCTGATAGAGCTGGCACCGGTCAAAGTACGGTTGACGGCGTTATCAGCAATGCAACCTTTGGTAATATATTTTCCAATAGGCGATTTGATGATAGGAGCAACGAAGGCGGTATTCTTGTACACGCTGAGAGCGTTCGAGCCACCACAGTTGACATCACCTTGGCCACTGCAGCGCATACCACAAGTAGCGTTGGTTGGTGTGGACGTGGCATTCAGCATGTAGTTGGGTGAAGCGATGGTGTTACCGCAGTGACATTCAACTCCGTATTCCAAGCCGTAGTATTGATAAGCAGAGCAGAAAGCAGCGCATGTGGCCGGAGACATGGCTGTTACAGACTCAGTAGAGGCGCTCAGTGCCAAGATGCCTGAAGCATGATCCGTATAACAGCCCATGTAGTTGCTGGGAAGTGGACTTAGGGGGAGCTGGACTGCGATGCCTCCGGCGCTGTTGATCAGACTTCCATTAGCATTGAAGCTAGGGTCGGTGTTGTTGTAGATGGAAATAATCTCGAAGCCACCACAGATCTCTTGAGTTCCTCCAGTGGACAAGGTTCCAGCACAGTTCACTTGTCACGGGTTAGCAAGAGTCCAAGATCTTCGTTCTGATATACTTACAATCACACTTATCAGAGCCGCCTACAGAGGTAGGGTTGATGTAGTTGTCGCAGTGGCATTCCACCGCGTACTCCAAACCACTAAGCCGGTAGCCCTGAGACCCACAGTATGTCTGACACATCTCGATTGTCATACTCGTGTCGTTGGAGAAGGAAACTGCGTTCAACGTACGAGTGCTCAACGCAGAATCATTGTAACATCCCAAGTATGTCTGGAAAGTCGTGAGGCCGAAGGATTGTCCGACGGCAACTTGACTCGTAGGGGAGGGCATGGAATCTACGGTGCTAGTCACACTCGGCCTGGCAACACCCGCCGCGCAGGCCATAGCAGCCGCAGGGGCAGCTGCAGGACCAGAAGTGAGTTCAATGCATCCAGGAAGCTTTGCAATCGTTCCTGTGGTGGGCTCGCCGACTTGTGGTGGCCGCAGAGGGCAGTTGGTCTCAAATCCATCGCTTTGGTACTGTTCGAGGATCGGACAGTCACCGATGACACCAAACTGGGTACTGTTGGAGTACAGACATTCGTCAACAGCTTTCTGTTGAACGTCCATGTCCCATCCGTTTTGAAAATCTCCGTGGAATCCGTATCCTGTAGTATCTCCTTGAGAGAAAGTGTACTGTCCGCCGGCTTCGAGTGGCACTTGAGCCACACCGTACAACATCTCGAGGAACAAATGCGGGATTTGGTGAGGGTGAGTGGGAGGACAAACACCGTTGTCAATCTGCGATTGATAGGCGACCTAAAACGTGGTCAGAAAGTTCGTTTTGCAGCGAATTGTATGTCTACTTACATGGCTGTTGTCGGCAAGGTAGAGGTCCACTCCATTCCAGCAGCTTTGGAATTGGATCTGAGCTCTTAGTCCATCGGGACAGTCTGTTTGGTTCATGCTGTATGATTCAGTAATATCGTCACCCAGGCACATGAACGTCACACGGTCTGCCACTGGGCGGGGAGGATATGTGTCGTTTCCCCAAGTGTAGGAAGTGTTGTCGTAGGACCGTAACGATTTGTCACCCGAAAGAATCTGCAGTCCTTTGGGGAAAGGTATCGTTTGACCTACGTTTGGACCACGGCCAAGGTAGTAAGCGACGATACCATCGTGTGGCACTTCAAAGAAGGAACCGTTGGCAAACTGGTAGTACAACGTTGGCGTCCAGTAGGCCGACTTGTCGGCAGTGACCTCGCATGAAGTACAGAATGAATTCACGAGGGTCTCGTAAGTCGCGTTGATTCCGATGTCTATTGAGAATGATTAGCTACGACTTTTTGATATTGCAAATGCTGTCCGACTTACTGGACCCTCCGACGATGGAATGCGAATGCGCAGCGAGTGCTCCAGGATTGACCACAGGGTCGATACGTCCTTGCTGAATCAGGGAGCATCTCATACGGAAAAAGGCATTGACGTTGCCGAAGAGAAATGGCACAATGGCCACGATGATCGCGAGGAAGGCATGCATATTGGCGTTATCGCTTGGTGCAGGCTGCGTAGCGTCGTCGATAGAAAAGGGAAGCTCAGACCCGAAGAAGCGGCATTGGGGTATATAACAAGGCCTCAAAGACAATCCCAAGTGTCACCGGGAGACTCCTTTCAAACGCCAAGGCCCTCGACCGTTGCGTGGTCCAAGCAGCAGCACTGAATGAATGTGCTTGTCCGTTTCGGGCCTATGGGCGTCGGCGTAGTGAATGAAGACGATGAGACAAGCTGTCAAAGGGCAATTTGGTTCACAGAGTGGAGATGCGCAGTCATTTTCTTTGTTTTGCAGTGGTCGTCTACGAGGGCTGGAGCGTGTGGGGATCAATAAGAGATTGGCAGAGGTCAAGGCTAAACGAGTGCCTGTGGAATGAACAAAGGAATGCTAAATTCGACTCACTCTCAAGGGAGGTCTAGGTGTTGGCTCGGTCTTTAGCACAAGTGAACCGCTGCAGATTGATTTCCCACTGCTAGTTGTTCCCTCGAGGACGGCGAGTACCGGTAACCACTGTTTGGAGATTCATGGAGAAAATGGATGAGTTCTTCGTGAACAACGAGTGGCCTTTCGTTAAGCGCCCGCCGTCGTGGAGTTTGCAGTAGTGAGTCTCATCAGCTAGACGCCAAGTCAGTGCCAGCTGTTCGTCGGCGAAGTCTTGCATGATCAGGGTATCTTGAAATTTCACTCCCAGTTTGAGAGAGATTGGAAGAATGTAAGATACCATAGTCCGGAAGATGCCGCTCGGATGAAGCTACACACAGCGACGGCGCAGGAGTGTCGAGTCTGGCGACCAGTCCAAGTCATGTTCCATGGCGGCAATGCGTGGAAACCAGTGAGGCGTTTGCGCATCCTTTCCATCTAGCCATGATGGTCTATCGTGCGGAAGATCACCAGTCAATCATGAGTCTGCTGAGGTTCCACGATTGCGACTTCCAGCGCGACGAGCTGCTCATCACAATGGCGCATTGATGGTACCACGAGGACACTCTGTGTCGCCTCAAAAATGGCGGTCGCATGTGACGGCGTTGACGAGACCGGCAGTATCAGCAACTCTCTGCGAAGGGCAGCAGCAGAAATATCCCAGAGATGGCTCTTTGGCTGGGTGAAGAGCATGGAGAAGGAGAGAGATTGTTTGTGGTTCGAATCTCGTTCCCGTGTGCGATGCCGCTGCCGCTTTACCTCATCAGCTATGACGATGGCGGCAGTCGTGCGTTGCTGCTGTCTTCACACAGCGCATCATATTGCGAGCGTTGTGTTTGCCTGGATGGCGCAGAGGGAGTGCGCCGTTGACATTTACAACCTCTCAAGACGACTCTCGCTGTTGCATACTGAGTTGACAGTCGACGCTGATGACCAGCATGTCCACCCCCGATGTCGAACCCAAACTGCCACGCGCTGCAACCACGCCTGCAAATGTGCTTAGGAACCGCCTCTCCAAGGAACGGATTGGGTCGCCGTCGCCCTCGTCTGGATCTCCGCGACTACCACCGTCTCCACTACTGCGTCGACGATCTTCCCTCATAAGCTTCTCCAGTCTAGAAGGGTTTGCCGGGGACTACATCAATCCACGCACAAGCAATACGCCCAATGCGTCAGAAGAGAACGAAGTCACACATTGGCATTCTTCGCCGCTAGCATTTGCGATACTCCCAGCCGTGGGAGGCCTATTCTTCAAAGATGGATCGGCCTTTGTTACAGATTGCCTGCTCCTCGGCCTTGCCGCCATATTTATGAATTGGAGCATCAGTCTGCCTTGGGATTGGTACTATTCAGCGCAAGCTAGACGGCAGCAGGTGGAACCCAATGAAGCAGATATCGACATTGACGACGAATTGGCGGTGGAGACAGCGTCGGAGTCTGCTGAGAGCCTACCACCTAAAGGTCAGGACGAAAATGATGAGCCAGCATCACGTGAAGGCAGAGGAGAGCAAGCAGCTGCTCACCTTCGTCGACAGGAGATGTGGGCGCTTCTTGCAACCTTTACCTTCCCTGTCCTAGCAGCCTACCTTCTCCACATCATTCGGGCGCAGCTGTCGCGTCCTTCCACGGGGCTAGTATCTGACTACAACCTGTCAATCTTCCTTTTGGCTGCTGAGATCCGCCCATGTCGTCAAGTGGTCAGACTTGTCTCCAATCGTACCCTTCACCTTCAACGCACTGTTACAAGCACCGAGGATGGTTTGGTATCTGCGAAGGGCGACAAGAGCACGATCGACACTCTTACATCCAGGATCGCCGCGTTGGAATCCAGACTCGCAGATCACACTCCAGCTGCAGCTCAGAAGACGGAACTCACAGACCTTTCCACGGAGTTGAGGAAGCGCTATGAGCCACGCCTCGAGAGTCTTGAGCGTGCTGTGAGGCGTTACGAAAAGCGCAGTACGACTTTGGCCATGATGATGGACCAGCGGCTGCTCTCTCTCGAGACACGGCTGCAGGATGCGTTGAGTCTAGCTGCTGTCGCTGCGCGAGACTCGCAGAACCGGGGAGTCCTATCGTCTGTTCTCGACACAGCTGCGATTCCAGTCAAGATGGCATGGAATTTGTGTCTGTGGCCATTGAAAGCTGTGGATGAGCTTTATGTGAAGATCAAGACCATTCTTCTTGGACCGCCTCCTGTGCGGATCTCCAAGCGGAGAACTAGCAGGCAAGACAGCGAGGACAAGATGCGAGAAAAGGCGAATGGTAACGTCGTACGAAAGTCTGCGGCAGGTAGATGATGAGCATGCGTATATGACTGATGAAGCATGCAAGGAGTTCGGTGAGAAGGATCGACAGTACAGAAGATACCCTATGGGAATGGTAGTTTTGGTTTGAGCGCATAGTAAACATGAAGAATATGAATGTCGTGATCTCACGATGTTAAACTAAGGTAAGCAATTTCACTGTCTCTTCTGTCAGTCTGTTTGACTCGCTCGTCTATCTCTGCGACATAGAGGCAACTCTGCTGGGTACAAAACTCTCGTGGGATTACAGGTCTCTTCCTCTTCGCAAGACGCCTTTTTGTCCGCCTGATCGCTTGGAACCATTGTGCTTCCTGGAATTTGATGATTACCCCCTCGAGTGTGTGTGCATTATTGCGAAGACTTCATTCACTGTTGTTCGCGCTTGAAAGCTATCTCAAATGTTTTGCAACGACGCGCGACTTCCAGTCTCGACTCGAACATCCGCACCTTTTTTCCTCAACTTCTCTCTTTCCAAAACAACAACACGGCTTTCGCCAGACAACTCCCAACACTCGGTCTGCCACAGAAGCCATGGCGACAGATGACTGGAAAAGCCACCGTGACCCCGTGTGGGGCTACGACGAGCAGACGTCCACATGGCAACACGATTATGAGATGAATCTCTACGCGCTCGTCATAATTCCGTTCATCGTGTATGTGGTCATGCAGATCACCACTTACGGCGTCGAGGTCAGTCTCACCGTCTCCGCATTACTTGCTCTTGGCTAATATCCAACAGCGCATCTTGCTTTCGAACTTCCCCGAGCTGTCTAGAGAATGGTGCTTCACATGCGGCTCCGAGACCAGGACCAAGTTGCAACGTACTCAAAGCCAGGTCATGAAGATTGCTGCCGCCTTGACGATTCTCGGCCGCTGGCCTCTCGGAATGCTCACATCCATACACCTTTATGAGAGTGTCTGCTTCGTCGGAAACGTGCTCTTCGTTGCTGAGGTCACGTCCATTGCGCTACTGAGTCTTCTGGTTGGTTTCATCAGAGTTGCTCATTATGTAGCTCTGATCACTGGCTGGCAGCATCCTGATTCTCCAATGCCTGCCTTCTCCGCGTCTGACTGCTCTGATGAGCATGGACATATCAACATCAGCAGGACCAATAGCTTCAGTTCCTCGTCTCTCAGCCCGGGCTCCAGTTCCAGGTCCAGTCCATTCAGCTCTGACGGAACCAACGTCAACATCAATGGCAAGGACGTCAAGATTAACGGAAAGCCCACCGAGACCAATGGCAACATCAAGAACTACTTCAGTCCCTCCATCATCCGCAACGGCGTGAACGTCAGCATCAACGACATTCACCCTACAGAGCCGAAGCCGCTCGACTCCGCCGCCTCGTCTTTCATGGGATTCAGTCCAGCCGCCCTCAGCACTTCGACCTGGCTGAAGACCCGCAACTTCGCCAGCTCGATCTTCAGCAATTCTACCCAGAGCACGAGTAGCCAAGATTCGTTCGGCGGACCTTCCCTTGAGCGTGGGAGCTCGCTGAAACACGTTGAGAATGCTTCCGAAATGGCGAGGGCGGTTGAGATACCCGATCTGTTGACGGGAACGCCGAGGATGGTGACGAGATCGGCACTGAAGGGCGGGAGGAAGAAGTGGGACCAGATGGGAAAAGAACGTGTCTATTATTGAGCAAAAGCGAATTGTACACTGGGCCTGTGTATGCTTTCGTAGAGTAGTCCGAGTAATCGTCCTGAGCAGCGAGTAGAAGTATGGCATCGTTGGGATCGTTGTGTGCCGAGCTCGCAGATACAGGAGAAGAGCATGGAGAGGAGAACAACATGGAGAGGAGAACAACATGGAGAGGAAACAGGCAAAGTCTGGTAGGCGGCATAGATACCATCAGACTGTTATTGAGGCCTGATGTACTTGTGGCATGAGTTCCTCAAATACTACAGAACCAGATTTGGCTGAACGCCGTCTACTATGCACATTTTCCAAGTCCATGTCAACAGAATTGCCAGAGGAACGAAGGGTAGGTCAAAGAGCATGTTGGACTGCTCGTGCCCTGCGCTGCTCAAGATTGGGCGTGGCGATGCAGAGGCCCTTGACATATCAAAAAGCTGCTACTTCTTCCAGCGCTACATTATAACGGGCTTTGACTTTACAGAGTGATCTTACCCATAAAGGATACTGATGGTAACAGCTCTGCACGGTATCCTATCATCTTCCATACTTGGTGCCATGCAGCAGACAACCGTCGGCTGGGACGAGGACGTCGGATATGAGAATCAGGTAGAGAGAAAGATCATGATGCCGTCATGCTGGTGGTTTCATTACAAGATACAAGATGTTGGTGGGTTGGCTGTCACTCCCACAATCAGTCACTACCTAGTCGCCTTCCCGCGCCCCTCGTTCCCCATGCAGATCCACTAGTCCATCCAGAACCCTGGCCTTGCGCTGCTGGGGCAGGTGCGGATGTGTTAGCTCTGGCGCCAAAGGCTGTGCCATATGCACGAGTCTGTCCAGTCTGGCCGGGAACGGCAAACCACTTCTGTACAAACGCCGGCGGCTGAATCCACGGCGCCCCACCACCATGTTGGGGCCAGACCTTGTCGAGAAACTCATACGCGTGGGCGGCCAATATGCCAGTCGCTTGAACCATCGTCATAAAAGGTCCAGCCATCACATAGGTAATGGCCAACGAAGCGTACGGAACATACTTGGCAGGCATCTGGATGATGAAAAAAGACACACTTCGGTTCGGATCTTCCTGAGCAAAGGTGTAGATGAGGGCCATGCTAAGCGGACTGAGCAATGTGTAGCCGCCAAGGTAAACGCCTCCCGTGAGCTGCATGAGGCGTCAGCAAAACGCTCATGCTAGTATTGATCATGTTCCAACAAAGATATGTAGGGTTCAAAAACCACCGTCAGACCACAAGATCAGAGTCGACAGTTATCTCAATTGAAATCCCACCATGCCCACACTCCACAAACGCTCTAGTATATTTGCGAATGACGAACGCTGCGCAGTGCAGGGGTGATCTTCCTCGATTCCAGGAACCGTGACAGCCAGGTGTGGGCTGTCCGGGCAGATATTTCGAGGTTATTGTGCAAGGGGTGGGTGGCCAGAGAGACAGGGCGGAGATGTGGTGATACAAGGAGAGCAATTGCGCTTACCAGAATGATGACCGACACAAACATCAGATAGAATGCATATGCGCCTGATTCACTGAATCGCGGGGACCCTGTCTCAAGCTGGCTGCTGTAGTGGTAGAGGAAGAAGGGATCCATGATCAGGCCGAGCTGAGGCCCGGTGATGAAGAATGCACTCAAGATGCGCCATAGCTGTGGCATCTGGCTGATGGTGAAGACATAGTCCTTGAGGAACAGCATCCACACGAGATTATACAATCCAAGATGGCCGGGCACTGAGATCAGCACCGTCGCCGCTGTGATTGTTCTGTTTAGTATCAGAATCTGCACCTGCGCGCGTGGTTTGCCGTGCAGGTGCGGATGCATACCTCGAGATTGGCGGCGCCGCCCAGTACGCGTCCTGGAAAGACATGGCGATGTTGGGGGAAGTGCAGCGAGGTGAAGTTGGTGATGAAAGTGAGAAGAGAGAAAAGAAAGACGTGTCGAGAAAGAAAGCACGAGGCGGAATCGTCCGAGAAGCCGCACAGACCTTCGCCAAGAAAGAAACCTGCCAATTTCGAGCACACATCAAGTTTGACCTGACGACACCTGCGATTATACTAACCACAGTTTCTTTCCTTCATCACACAGCCTGTAATCATGGCCGTCGGAAAGAACAAGAGATTGTCAAAGGGCAAGAAGGGTCTGAAGAAGAGGACCGATCCCTTCGCTAAGAAGGACTGGTACTCAGTCAAGGCGCCATCGTCCTTCAACGTCCGCGAGTAGGCCTCCCCACCGCCCTCGAGGGCCAGCGCACGGAAATGGCAGCAGCGGACAGGAACTAACGCGCGCGCAGTGTTGGAAAGACCCTCGTGAACCGCACCACCGGTATCAAGAACGCAAACGACGCCCTCAAGGGCCGCATCTTCGAGGTCTCGCT